>SRHC01002266.1:174912-256250 GCA_004794325.1 Pomacea maculata
GTGTGTGTGTGTGTGTGTGTGTGTGTGTGTGTGTGTGTGTGTGTGTGTGTGTGTGTTCGTGTGTGTGTTTGTGTTTGTGTGTGACCTGATGGACTGACATGCTGCTATTTCTGCTCAAGGTTAACAACAAGGAATCTCTGTGGTCAGGCGTTGTCATCCTGAAAACGGCTTGCATCTGAAACAGAAGAATCCCCAAAGGTGACAAGAACAGATATTTCCTGTCAGCTAAAACTTTAAAAAATAAATTAAAACCACTAAGAACGGGATGTGAAGGAGGAGGAAAGTGTTGAATATTTCTGACTCCACAGTACAGGACCGTTGCTTGCCTACCAGCATTTTGTGATATTTTCAAAAGGCTTCTTTTGCTTACACATATTTTTTTACAATTGAAAGAAATCTTAGAATCCTCAGAAATCACAGCGGCTTTCACAAAATCTTTTCTCTCTCAGTGACATCTGTAGAGGATCCTGTTGTGTCATGATCTTTCTGGACAGAAGACTGATGTACTCTTACAAAGCGTGCAACTAATATTCAGCTGGCCTGTTATCATAAAATGTTTTTTTGTCGAAAATGTTCAATCGAGTTCTAACCCCAGAATTTGAAGTTAAATGTGCAAGCCACTCCTGACTGAGGCAGTGCAATCTGCTCTGATTGTTATTTCCTACAGAAACCTCACGAAATCATCGTGAACTCCACCCTGTCCCCCTCATTCAACAGCTCCATACTGTTTAGCAGTCCTTTATGTTTTACCTACAGTTTCTATAAAAATAACAGTGTTTGAATTATTTTTCGGCCTAGTGTTTTTCTTTTATTTTTTAGGAATATCTCCGATATTTTTTCATAAAGTTTTCAGTCTTGTGTCTTGTTCGAGTGTCAGATCATTAATACTCTTTTTATAAGAAATGAAATTTGAATATCTAAAAAATCTGTAGGGAGTAACAGTTTATTACCAGTAAACTGCATTGTGCCTGCTTTTGTACCTACAGAAATATTTTGTGGCTCAGAAGCTTCCCACTCTCAGAGCATTCCCTCTTCATCGACAGTTCTCGAAAGCAGACCGCCTTTATGACAGTTCTTTCGAACTTTAACAGACTCAACTTCCGAACCCACCTGCCCGGTGAGGCACTCGTTTGTCAGCTGCTAGCATCGGAGAAAAGGAGAATGCAGGCAGAATGGACCATTGAAGTCAAACAAACAGACTCAGGGAAGTTTCGAGTGCCGCGAGATAAAATCTTGTGGCAGGTCGCTATTTGATGAGAAGTATTCACCTGTCTCTTTACAGGTCAGCGAGGTCACCTTCAAGGTATGGCTGAGTGCTGAGGCTTTGGTTCCCTAAAAAAAAAAAAAAAAGAAAAAAAGTAAAATTGTTGATGCCCACTTACTTACCTTCGAGCTTGACTAGAACTCTACGGTTCGACCGTTATCTAACGAACAGAAAGTTAAAAAAAAATCGTTTATGTTTGCCTGGTCAGGTGAAGAACAAGATGACTTCTAACAGCCTTGCACGCGTGTTTGTGTGTGTGTGTGTGTATGAGTTCATGCATGCGTGTGTGTGCTTGTGGCTGCTCATTTCCACAGGTACACTCACCCGTTCAGGTCCCAGGGCTGTAACTTGAAGAACGCTCATTCACTTTAATGAAAGGTGTCGCACACCTGACATGTTTAATTTTCTGTGACGTAAGCGCAGTCGGCAGCAGGTAAACAATATTTAAAATCTACAGTTCGGGCTTCAAACACCAGCGAGTCCCCGATCTCACCCTTGGCAGCCCCGCTTTTCTCCTTCTTTCTCCCAGCACGGAACATACTTCTGCGCATGCGCAGCGGACCACCAGGTGCACGGAGGGCGAAGCGCGAGGTCAGAAGTTTCTATCGTTTCCAGGACTCGTGGACTCCATCAGTGTCCTGCAACTAGAGGGCTGCTTAAATATTTAATGAAATAGTTGTTATAGCTGTGTGTCTCTCTGTGTGTGTGCGTGCGCGAGACACAGAGATGGAGAGTCGGAGACAGAAAAAAAGAAAAATGAATGAGTACAAAAGTTTGGATTACATATTAGCAAAAAAAAAAAAAAAAAAAAAATTAATGCTGTATATACAGTTTTCTATGTCCACCTGGACTGTATGGATTCAGGCGCTAATCTGGTTGTTTGTTCTCTGTAATAATTGTCTACAATAATATTCCCCTCTACACCACGTGACCTTATACAGACCATACCTGGCAAAGAAAATTATTTGAACGAGTTGGTTGGCTGTGTGCTGCTCGAGGTGTAATTAAGGGTACATGGAGTAACTGGCGGAGGGATCAATAGAAGAGGGAGAAACACCCGACTGAATACATTCGATCCGTGTCTGTGTTCACTGATGTGCTTGAGAAAACAAAGCAGAAAAACATTGTCCTACATCAGTTCCATAATGGATCGAAGAAACAGAACATGCCAATGTTTCACTCTCTAAAAATAATTTTGCTTTTCTGCAAAAAAGTAGATTGATGCAAGTTTGAGAATTTTGTCAAAAAGTAAAAAAAATTAAAAAAAATAAAATAATAGCTGGTATACTTTAAAATATGTGTTGAATTACTGGTTGTTAAAAATGTATTATTAGAAGCGATGAATATCTGACGATGTAGACGATAAACACCTGACATCAAAAGCGATGAAGTCTGACATTACAGATGATGAATGGCTGGCACTGGACCAGATAAACTTTTGGCATTAAACATGATGAACTGCTGACTATGGATATCTAGCTTTGGAGTGGGGTGATCCTCTGGTGACCACGACAGCGGGTAGGAAATCTGTCTCTTCCGGTCATCAAGTAAACAAGACTCACCACAAATAAACAAATGTGAGATGAGAGCAGTTTCAGCTAAAAGCAAACAAACAAAAACAAACAAGAGGAACGAGGAAGAAAAATACCGAGACTGTCACGAAGACTTTGACATCTGATCCTTTAATAATAATAATAATAATAATTCAGAAAGAGAGGAAAAAACAACAATAACAACAGCAAGACAGTAAGTAAACAAAACAACAAGAACTTAGGAATCAGAGCGTTCTAGTCTCCTAAACTGATCGCCATTTCCTTCGGAGAAAGAAATCAAATATGAAAGTTTGGGTTTCACCTAAAGTATTTTGTTCATTTTGTTGTCCTTTTATTTATGTGATTGGTATAAATGAACTCTAGTCCTCCCGATGCCACATCACTCATGTTTCACTCCCAGTGACCTCTCAGTGAAGTGCAACTGTTGACACCACAAGAAAATGTTGTTCTGTCCTCATGGATGGGCGACAAACAAACAAGGTGAGTCTGAGGGTGGGGACAGGATGTGGGAAGAAAGGATTCTTGTTTTTTTGAGCCGTCCAAACAGGCATGGCTAAGGGGATTGCATAACATTTCGCTGGAGACTTCGACTTTAAATTGTGATCTCAGTCTGTATAGCACGTGAAGAAACATTCTCCGTTGCTGGGATAAAGGGCGTGGTTCCCTGAATACCATGGCAAGTGAAGAGGGAAACAAGTTGAAAATATGGAAATAAGAGACCTCCAAACCCTTGTACCACAGACGACATCCTCCATTCTGTAAGCAAGTCACACAGCAAACCTTGGTTGGGGTATTCATCTTCATTGAGATGGGCTCAAGCTCTGACTTTCACAAAAACTTTCAAGGAATGTCTCGACGATAAACAAATACTATTTTTTTCTCTGGATTTTTTTTTTAATTTCGGAGAAAAGTGGGGTAGCCTATCTTACATCAAATGTAATTGTGGGAAATGTAAGCTGAATAATAATAATAAATCCGTTACTAACCAGCTACCTTGCAACAACCTTGTTATCTACCTAGCGTTCTACACGAGAAAAAATAGAAGTAACCCTAGAAATATAAGTAAAGAGTTGTGGAAATGGCTTGATTAAAAAAGAAATAGCTGTCTCAACTTTTTCACATGCTGGTTTGAACAAAAACACGAGGCATGAACATTTAAAGCAGAAAAATGATAGCACGTGGTATGCCATGCCGACACTGTGTATTCTTTTAAAATATTTTGTTGCTTTTCGTGACCCGCCGACCTCCTCTTGTACACTGTCTCTGGTTGTCTTGTCAGACCTAGCGGGGATGTGTGTGTGGGGAGGATGGGGATTGTGAACTGTTAATTTTGAAAAGCGTGATTTTATTTTACTGTTCCTCTACAATCTGGCAAAAAGTAGCCTTACATCTGCAGAATTGCTCAAATCTCGTTCTTTATTTCATCTTCTCCGAAGACCTGTGTTAGACGAAACTTTGTTGGGTCAATGTGAGATACGACCGCTGCAGGTCCGGGTTAACACTATTCAACAGGCTTGTGTAGGGACTGCGCTGGGTCTGTGTTAGGTTGAGATGCATGTTGATGTTTCGTTAATGTGACTGCATCCTGTCTATTTATAAACTAATAGCCAAGCAGTTTCTTCATTTGCCCGTTTTGCATCTTCGACTTGCTTGTGTTTAACAGGTTTCTAAATCCTACATCAAACGACTTTGCATTGACTTCCCGGGTATAACGTTTTCCCAGCCAGGTACTCGGTGTGGTGTAGGCGGTGTAAGGTATAATCTCCGCACCTTGCTATTACGGGTGTATGTGTTTGAGAGGGTGGGTAGGTTGGGGAGACGAGACGTCTAGTGTGTGAAACAGTCTTGGAACTTGCAGCTGCTATCTTTGCCCTGCTCCTGCTAGTCAATATAATTACGTGCAGTCTGTACCCGGGGGCGCCACGCTCGCTCTCTGGGAGAACCTTTGGTCACGTGACACCTTGATAGATGTGCTGCGGAGCTGGCGGGGACAGGTAACAGCACCGACACTGCACCCGGGACTTTGTTGCTGACATCACGTGCCCTGTGGAGCGTGACATGTGCCCCCAGCGGTGACGTGGCAAGCGACGGACTGCCGTGACCCTCGCAGCCGCTGACAGTGACATCACTTGTTCCACTGCTGGCGGTATCGACCTCTGCCAGTCCTTCTGATGACGACGAGTGATCAATAATTTGTTTATGTTGCAATTGCTGCTCGTTCTTCTTTTGGAAGGGAAGGAGGGGAAAGTTCCCCTCCAGCAACTGGTTGAAGGACTGTCGATACGTGACATGAGCGGCAAGAACCGCTGGCCGTGAAAAGTAAACATCAGATGTAGACCTCAGCTCCAAGATTGATCCCTTCCTTGCGCGCCGCATGCCATCTTGAAAGCTGGGCGTTCAACGGCCTTTTCTGTCTTTTCACCGAGGAATGTATATTTGATCGTCGATGGAGGAGATAAACTGAAAAAATTCCCAACAGCCAGACTGAGGGAGTGAGCGAAGCGAAAAAACTGAGGACTTTGCCGATCAAGACTTGTCCTTCCTGCTGGGGACAGAAAGACCGGAGGTTTTGAAAGCTAACTCTTTTGGGAGTTTTTCGATAATATTTTGTGTTTTATTTCGAGCGCGAGTGGTCATCTGACATTTTAATTTTTTTCGTTTATTCGGCAGTATAAACATTTGTTTTTCCTGTGGTCCTTGGTTTCGGAGGGCAATGACGAAGGCAGGTGATATATGTGTTCAGCTGTGCGAGCGCACGAGAGGATTACCAAAGCTGGTTCTGTGTTTGTTCCTGGTGATCCTGCAGGGCACCATGTTCAACCTGTACATGTACATGTGGTTGGGTCCTATCTGGTTGTGCTGGTTTCTCTACGATGGTCTGAACGTGGGGTTACTGACCGTGGCCTTTGTCCTCTCCTCCCGGTCTGTCGACGAGCAGCGAAAAGGACATTTCAGCCGCAGGACTATCGGGTGGCTAGCCTGGCTAGTTCTAGAGGTAAGTCCACACTAGAAAACAAAGTATTTCACTCGGGCTGTGAAAGAAAGAAAAAAATACTTAAAACTGTTTATTTGTGTCACCAATGGAGAAAAATCGGAAAGCGCTCCTAAAGACACAGAACATGTAGACGGCGCTGTGTTACAAATTTCAACTGTTAATTTGTATATTGTCAGCCATACCATACTGATGATAAACTAACTGGGATTATGTTGTGCCTATTTATTTTAGCATATTTGTTCTCTCTTTGTATTTTACTTTCATTTTGTTGCTTTTCACCACCGCTCCCTTGTTCTATAACATATCCATCTTCAATAAGTTAGGTAAGTGTTTTGTCGAAGGAAATACAAGTACAGCACGGTATTTTCCCATAAAAGGACAAACACATAATCACCGCAACCCTTAAAAAATCCCGGTGTTTGCAGTATTTTTCTTCTGTATGTCGAGAGAAGCAAACTATCAGGACAAACAAGTTTCAAGCAAATCTTTTATTGAAACCTCGTCTGTGAGGAGCTGGAGGGAAAAATCATTGATGTCGCGAGAGAGAACATTCAACAGCCATTTCCTCTTTTGATTCTGCTGTGAAGTGTTTGCTTTAATTGATGCTCAGTGATTCATTCAGGCGGAACGGTTGACTGGTTTCAGAGGATCACGAGGTGCAATGCAGTTGTCCGTCCATTGACAACTTCTGCGCTCCGTGTTAATTGACAGCCTCGTTCTCAGATGCTTGTTAGCATGAAGTATGCATGCCTTCATCAACTGCATCTCACCATGCTTGCATTTTCACAATCAATCCATTAAAGGTGCCCTATCAAACAGTTAAAGATGCATGTAAATTAGTTAAAAGGAATTAAACCAATGATCATTACACGAGAAAACAGTAAAACTTTTAAACTGATATTTAATGTCGATGCATCATTATAACAACACTTTTTAGACAAGTTTTACAGTTCGCAAACTTTTTTTATAACAAAACTTTTTTTTTATAAGTGAGACTTGAAGGAATGAAAATATTTTATTTAAACTTTTTTTTTTCACGTTTACAGAAGAGTTTTAAGTGATGTCCATATCGACGTTTCACAGAACAAAATAATAAAATTCTCACATTTCTTTTGATCACACGTGCGTGTAATTTCAAGTACAGCAATAGAACGGTTGAGAAATTCTGTTTGAAATGATGCTGGCACTGAAATTGGTCGCGGCTGTAAATTGGGAAATACCATTATGTTCTGATGAATTTAAAGCAAACTTCAAATCGTTAGGTTCATAGCCTTTGGGGATCGCAATCGTGGAACTAAGAGCACTGCATGTACAAGATTGTGTTTGTTATCGAATCAGTATAATCTAATCGGCTTGTCTAATTTGTCTAATCAGTTCCTTCAAGGAAGAGATGGATTAGACGTGAGTTGCGCCGACACTAAAAGAACCAAGATAGCATGTTACTTTAAAATGAGACTTATCAATGATGATTGATGATGATGATGATGACCACGACGATGATGATAATAATAATAATACAGCGGCACAACATATTGCAGTGAGCGCTACTCTCACGGGACTCTCAGCTGCTAAATGGAACGCTAATACTCCCTAACCTTTGACCTCTTGCCTAGGGGAATAATGATCTCGTAGCATTTTGAATCCATCGACAACAAAAAGATAATGCCGCTGAGAAGTTTGTGTGAAGACTTTTTTTAACCGAAGCAATATGGATAAGCTACATCATGTAGATATACTCTACAAGATGCTGAATAAATTTGTATAGTCCTCGTACAAAAAATGACAAAACACGTACATGCAAGCAAGCACACAAGCATAGAAAAGTCGGTGGATGTGCTCTGAAGAACCCTTATACTCTTTGGGGAAAAAATAAAATCCAACTGCCAAGCAAACAAATCCGAGAGAAAAACTTCCCGGTTTGTGCTGTAGGGATCAGTTTAAAACAAGCTAGAAAGTCGGGTTGGAGTCCTGTCATACAGTACGAAAGTCGTAGGAGTCTGGATTTTAAAAACTCATGTTAACGGGTGCAAAAGCTAAAGGGAAGTGTCTACCTACGCTGCCAGCCATGTTATGTAACATAAATCATTCAGTTGCTATAATTAGCAGTTGTAAATGAAATTCGTGGGTAATTTTATTCTGTATTGATAGCCCACCTCCCGGTCCTTCCCACCCCCGGCGGCGGTAAAGGTGCGGTTAGATGCTTGGTGAATGTAGAGGAGAACTTGAGTACCATGCAGTCAATAGTCCACATGCAACGAACGACAATTTTCACAGATGACATCAGCTCCAGGAATGTTCAGAGAAGGACATTGATCTCAGAGTGTCAGAGCTTCCTGTCGGAGAAAGTCAGCTTTGTGTTGTGAATGTCAGGTTTGGCCCGCGACAGTAGGCGTGCACTGGTTTGGACATTTTGTAGTTGGTACCTGGCAGGTGGTGAGCAGAACTCACTCACTGACTCTGCCTAAAATGACAGTTTATCCTGGACAATGTCTTTGAAATTTCACTTGATTTTACGTGTTTCACCGCTCTTCACCTTTGTTTTTTCATCTCTACGTCTTAATTATTTGCATTCTCTAAATCCTTTTCATAGAATCGTCCAGCTGTGTTTTACACCTTTGCGCCTGTTGCGTTTGCCCCTCTTTCATCCTCTGTAACCTTTGACCTTTTTAACTCCGTGTCCAACTCTCTAAATCTTTCACTAAGTTTTTTTTTCAGGTTTGTCCAGCTATGTCTTTCGTGGTACCTTGTTGCGTTTTTCCCGTTATCTCTTCTACTTTCTTCATCTTTTTCCTTCTTTCAGTTTCCTTTTCACCACTACGTCCTTTCACCTTTTACATTCCCTGCCTCTCCTCATTCCAGATTGGCGTGATGGTGCGGATGCTGATCGGCTTCCTGAATTTTTGCAAGTTAATGGAGGAGAACACTTTTTTCGGGCCCAGCACCTTCAAGACGACCATCGCCCTCTCGTCCGCCATCTTCCTCCTGCTGCTGACGTCACACTACGAGGCGCCCTATGGCTCCCCCCAGCGGCTGTATGTCGTGGAGTTGACTGGCACAGTGCTCTTTGACCTCATCGACGTGGTGAGTATCTGGGTGGATGGCTGAGGTTGGGTGAGCAGGTGAGTACCTGTTGACACTCAATGAACAGAGAGAGTAGATGAAAAAAAAATCTCCAGAATCTTCGTGCACTCAACGTGTTTACATAAAACTGCCCCGGGCGATAAACTTTCTGTTCTAAGATTATGGGAACGAGAGTTCTCCATTCACATCCATACATAAATGCTAAGTTTTTTACCTTGAAAAAAATCGAGGGACTTAAAACACAGCTGTACATCCATTAAAGTTTATTCTCACTTGAAACAAAAGATGTTTTAATGGCTGTACTCACACCTGAAATTAAAGAATATTATTTGACATGACTCCAATCACATTTCAATTCAATGAACTTTGACCGACTTGCAGGTGGAGGCTGTGGACGTGTTGTTCGTAAAGGAAGCCGTGGAATCCCTGAATCCCACCATGGAGGTTGCCATCCTTGTGGTCGCCAGCATCAACCTCTTGTTACCCACAATCCCGTTTGTTACCCTGAGCATCACGGGATTTGGTCAGAGACGCCTGTCAAGTCTCCTCGTGTCGGCACACAAGGTTTGTAGGAGATTTTCACACCTGGCCGCCTGTTAAAAGATGTGACACCTCGCATCATGTAGCAATTTGAATTTTTCTATGCCATTTTTCTCCTGGACTGCATTTATTTTTTTTATATGCACTACCACCATCAGTACCCCTACCATCTGGTGTTCCAGGCCTTGGTTTCCGTGGCCATCAACCTGCCCAACCTCGTCATCCGCTTGATCCTCTGGCACGGTTTTAGCGTGGGCATCTCCGTCTTCGTCCTCAAGAACATCGTGGTCATCGTTCTGACCACCTACAGCTTCTACGAGCATAAGCACGACAAGTATCACCAGCACAAACACGAAGAGCGGGAGAAGTCGTGGGAGAAGCAGCAGCTGGAGATGACGGCCCACCATGGACGAGCGACCATGACCCCGGAGGACAAGGCAATGGAGGCGGGTCACGCGAGCGAAGGTCACGATGAAAAGAAAGATGCGGTGGAGAGTGACAAGCATCATTGCAGGGTGGAAGCGGGAGAAAAGACAACCCCGTATCACGGAAAACGACGGGAATCGGTGGCATAAAATTGGGAATTAAAGGGAAAGGGGGAAAGAAAGGCAAGAAACAAAAATTCGCGACGGGAAGAGGTGAGTGACAGAACCGGTGCACCTGAACAGGAATTATTTTATCGTCTTCATTGCTACACCATTGGCTAGGTTTAGTCGCTTGTACCGTGTCCAGCCTCTTCAGGTTTGTTGCCAAAAACAGAAATAGCGAGAGCTACAACGAACATCTGTTTAATATTTTGTAAGTAGTATGCTTCGTTAGCGCACAATGTTGACAATAGGACCTGGTTCCTCATCACCAAAGATGTGTTTTGTCGAGAATGATTGCTTAAAATTCAGATAATGACCGCTGAAATACTCGTTGGCCCTGAAAAATAACCGGTGAAGCAGTTGTTTGACTGTGTCTGCTGAAATAATAATGTCATTGGTCGTTGACTGGTCATTGAAAACTCGCTAGACTTAGATGGCTGTCTTGTTGGACATGGATCATGGTGACTGAAATACTTGTTCTGCTTGAAAGTGGACACTTAGATACTTGTCTAACATGATTGTCATCTGTTGGTTCGCACAAAGCATAGTTTAGCAAGAAAAACTCCGAGATTACTCTGGACTGCCTCTAAAAGTAGATTACAGTGTGTACAAGCATATTTTACCATGATCATGTCCTCTCCTTCATTTTATATATTACTGCAGGTGTGTTGCCCAGACATCACTTTAATCAGAGACTTGTCTTTCCTTAGATACATGTGCGTTTTGGGTAGGATGTGTGGGGTGATAAAGTTAAATTAATGAACAAAAGACAAAGGTCATCTCTTGAGGAAGAGGAGCAATACCCTAACAGTTGTCATGACTATGTGAGAAACTCTCAATGAAGAAACAGAATTTAAAAACAAGGAGATTAAGACAATCATTTAATTTATGTATAAAATATGTGGACTGTTGTTTTTCTAAACATTTAGCTGGAATATTCTGAAAATGTCTTTGTATTTGCGTGGATCAGAAATATGATGTTACACCATTCATGTGCTGTGTTGCTTCCTGGTAGGTAATTACATAATGAAACCAGAAACATGTTGGTAAACATTCTCAAATAGTTTTATGATTCCTTTTTCCTTATTCTTTACTTCACTTCAATATTATTAAACAGACAGAAGCTGCTCATCTATCATGTACTTTTGCTAACTCCTCAGTGCTTCACGCTTAAGTTAAACAGACATTTTGCTAATCGTCCTATGCTAACTTTATCTGGAGTCACAGCTGTTAATTCCTTAGCACTGACCGCATTTTGCTAAATGTTTGTGTAAATAAGTTCACTGGAAACACATGTCTTGCTAAGTCTTCACTGCATTTCTCTAAGGAGGGTGAGTCCAGGGAGCCAGGAGGGAGACCGGATAGTGTTTACACTGGTCGCTGAACTGTTCATGATTTGAACTCCTCTTTGCATTTATAAATAACCAAAAATTTATTGTAACCTGTTGACTCACAAATGATGAATTTTATAGATATGCACATCAACACTTACCTACAAACATGAACATATTGGCATAACCTCTACATAAATAAGAAATTCACACACACACACACATGGGCAGTGAGTTATTTCATTTCTCTTTAGAAATAAAGTTTGTGAAGCTTTAAAATCACGCTGGTGTTGCTTAGTCAAATTTAAGACATTAAACTATATTTTTTCACATATTTTTGTCATCTTTTTATCGCACGATAAGAAAACCGTTTCATTGCCGTTGAAAACTTTGCCCACAACTTTATCTGTGAGGTCATCGCCATTGTGGAAAAATAAGATGCAGCCTCATTATAGATACGATGACCAGAAGAAAGTATTGTGTGTTAACAGGGTACACCTCATTGTTCAGTAAGGGGTAGTAGTAATAATGATGTAAGTGGACATGTCTGCATTAAAGTACAGAACCGTAATGCCACTTTATTCTATCGTTAAATTAAATATGAATGCAGTCTATCCTGGGTCTCGCAATTTATTCTCCTGGGTAAACAACCGATGGTCCGCCCTGTAAACATATACCACATTTCAAAGTAAAAGTATCGGAGTCAAGATCCGAACCGATGATAAAGGATATCCGATTCTAACGATGGTGACAAACCTTCAGCCACCGCTCCTCACATCGCCTCTGATATTTATTCTAAATGCAAGTTCCATTACTGCGAGGTTCTATAGCAGGGGTGGGCAATTAATTTTCCCAAGGGGCCGCATGAGACATTGGGATGGTTTTAGAGGGCCGGACTAATATAGTTAAATCAGTTTTACCCAATACTCTAAACATAGTATATATACTGGCGGGCGGGCCAGCGGGCCGGTCAGAGACAGGAGGCGGGCCGGATGCGGCCCGCGGGCCGGCCCTTGCCCAGGTCTGTTCTATAGAATAGGCTGAGGTATTCCTCATGTACAGAACAACAGGTACTCATTTCAATTATTCCTTATTAGTTTTGTATAGAAAGACTAATGTTAGATTATGTTCGTTACAGAATATTGAAGACAGACAGACAGACAGACAGACAGACAGACAGACAGACAGACAGACAGACAGACAGACAGACAGACAGACAGACAAGGAAAAAATAAGCAAGAAGCAAGAAAGAGCAAGAAAGGAAACGGAGCCAGACAAGATGTATTGTGAACAAAGTCTTAACACCCGACAAGTCAAAGCAGCGATTTTCTTGTCCTAGTAACCCAAGTACATTTTCCCACAACCCGCAGACGACGGGGTAAAAATAAAACACTGAAGGTAACCCAGCAAACATCGGTAGACTGCTCTCCCTTTCTCTCTCTCTCTCCTCACCTGAGGACAGGAGGTAATGTGCCGCCTGCCGACATACCCACTATACATGTGGAGCCGCAGCCATCAAGCAAGACTAACTTATTTTCACAGTTTATCCACTCCCTCAAAGTTCTTGTTATTTCTGTCTTAAAGGAAAAACAAAAATACAAAAAACCTACAGAAATATTCCTTTGGACTAACATTCATGGCCATTTGCAACTTACTCATGAAAACAAAAGTCCTTCGGCAGTAAAGTAGCTTTATCCGACTGACAAATTAACTGCAGAGTCATGTGTCTTTGAGTAGGTGATAATATCAAATGTTATATTAAATTATTACCTAACTGGTATGGTGGGAGTTCACGATAAAGGGTGTCTGCGCATGCCTCATTCTATCAACGGTTAGGCAGGATGCTTGCAACTAGAACAAAAACTACTAAAAAACCAAAATCGTCTGTTGATTCATTATGAGCAAATGTTCCTATTCTGTCAATTGTTAGATGACAAACATTTATTTTCACCCAGATACAAAATTACCAGTTATCACCGTTTCGACTGCGATGTTTAATTTGGTTTATTTGTTTGAAACTCTCCCAATACAACTTCAATAAAAACTGTTTGCACCAAATAATTCTGTATCATTATATTTTTCCGCGCTAATAAATTCTTCAGTTTTTCTCGTTTTTACATGACAAGGGACGAGAAAATAACGCCAGTTGACTTTTGCATAATTTGAAAGCGTTCTGTGTTTGCGTGCGTGATTGCGTGTGTGTTCGTGTATTTCCATGCGTGAGTTCATGTGCATGGCCGCGCCTTTGAGCATGTCTATGTTTACACCTGAGATTGCTCAAGCACACGAGCCAGGTCACGAGTAGGATGCCCCTTTTATTACCTCGCGGCAGTTTTGTTTTATGATTAGGTTCATTGCCATCAGACACCCTGGAGGTAGCCCATCTCCACATTCATCTCTCCTGACCCCAGCGGCGTGATGACCCTGCGCAGTGCGACCACCCATGCGCGCTGTTTGCCAGCTCGTGTGCATGGTGGGAATGTTTGAAACCGTGAGACTGGGACCCGAGCCCTCCTTTCATCACCATTCACCGTTTTGAGTCACGTGGTTCACCGTCCCAGCATTCGCTCCGCGTGACTCCACACCTTTTGACTGTTTGTGGGGCGGCAGCCGGAGCACCTTCAGGGGGAGAATGCAAACCTGCTTTCAGCCCCAGTGTCAAGTTCGTGCAGTTTCCACCCGGGAGACTGAAATGATCTTCAACGCTCAACACCCATCCCCCTTGCCCCCGGGAGGGATTCGAAGAGGATTTTTTAAAAAGTTAATATGAATAGTCGTGTGAATAGGATCTCCCGATCTCTCTCTTAGGAAGTTTCGGGAAACTGTGATGTTTCTTATCAGGATTGGTATTCATTTACTTTGTATTATAATGTATATCACAGCTCCTAAATCTGCTTGCAACTAGAATGTGGATGTAATAAGCAGAAATTATATAAGAAAAGCCTATTCTTCTTTTAAATTTGATCTTTCAATATCAAGTGACCCGCTGCTGTCTAATTTAGACAATACTTTGGGTGATAAATCAAGTGTCTTATTTTTCTGCCCTCTTTAGGCCAATTAAGAATGAATAGATTCGATAAACACCATCAACCAACCAATTAATCACCATACAGATTTGTTTGGAAACGAAAATTTATTAAAATGTGCGTTTTTAAACCACCGAGTTTCTGTTTGCCATATTTGTTGCTATTATCCAACACACGCACATTGTATAATTATTAGAATTATAAGCAGATTTGCTATTGTTGCTGTTACAAGTTCTCGCCAATGTTCCCACGATTCCTCTTAAGAGGATTTTTAATCCCTTTCTTGTCTACTCTGTTGCATGAAAAAAGAGAGTGCAGATGCCATGGCAGGATTATTTTTCCTATTTTTTCCCGTCTAGAGTCAAAGAGTACCCGTATGACTGGGGCTTGGCAGGCTAAGGGAGAGCAGCCACAAAGGACCGGATGTCTCGCCCCAAAGACGATGTCCCCCGCCCTGACGTCAACAGGATCAGCTTTTGGCACACAGCTCCTCCTTTGTTCAGGGAGGGGCGCAGGCTGGCCTGCTGATGAAGTGCAGCTCACCAATATCTGACTGAAGGGGTCGTCTACTGTTACCTTGTCTGAACCCTTCAGGGATCTGAGTGCAGGGGATTCTATTATTGCTGCACCTGGCAACTGCTTTTACTGAGGTTGTTTACAGTTTAATCGTAATTCTCAATGCTATGAACTGCTCAGTGTTCTGAATGGTGAATGCTGTGATGCACTTGGTTATAGTCATGGGTATCTTGGAAGAGCGAAGAAGGGAAAAGTAATGAAGAAGTGAGATCACCTTTCTATAACAACCATTATGCATATACTGTAGGACATCGGTTGCTGGCTTGACAGCTTTGACAGTTTTTTTGAAAGAAGAGAGAAAAGTAGAGAGAGATGTTTACAGTCAGTTGTCAAGGGCCATCCATCGAGAGAATGAAAACTGCGTTTTTAAACTTCGTAAACAGAGTTACCTCTGGAAAAGTGCACTCGGCAGTCAGTAAACAAACGTCTCGACAATCTGTTAATTAAAAAAAAAGTTAGTCGTTGTGCGATACATCCTATATCAGCCAAACAGTCAAACAGCCAAATGATGTAACTTTTTAGTGTAATTTCTTCCTCCTGACATGACATGACAATTTTTCTATTTTCCTGATTATGGATCGATCTGTTTTCGTGAAATGATTTTACAACCTTCAGGTCTGAACTGTGACTTATTATCATCTTGGTCTATGAACAGGATTTCATCCCGCAGAACAACATTGACATTCCATTAACTTCACAGAAAGAGTCACATGATTTCTGTATTTGGACTTTGTATTCTGTATTTTGTTCTTGTTTGTAATGTCCAGCGAGCCTGGCTTTGACAAGGGTACCATGCCATTAAAGCTGACATTGTTATTCGTCAAACTGGGGGACAGGGGAATAGTGGATAGACGAAGTCCACCACTGAGGGCTGTGCTGAGCGACATTTTAGCAAATCCAACACAAAATGAACAACCCATCATGTGTCCACAGTTCTTTGTATGCCCACTCTGTGTAGACCGCTGCCCCTTCCACAAAGGTTATACCCTAGAAATAAAAATTCGAGTACACCTGGAGATACATTGTGAACTGAAGGTTAAATCTCTGTGTTTCACAGTCTGGCATAAAACAGTCTCTTATAGTTCCCATCCTGCAATGTGCATCAGGCCATCTCCTCCGGGACACTCTCTGTCTAAAACCATTCTCCAAGGCCTCGTGAAATGATGTCGCAGCCGAGGTAGACAGAAGAAAAACTGGATGGCAAAAGTTTAGTAGCTCCAATCAATCGATGATGATGATGATGATGATGATGATGATGATGGTCTTCTCTTACAACTGTATGACTACACGTTTGTCTGGTTTGATCATGTGACCCTCCTCAAAAAATACTCTGACCATAATTCTGGTATTTTTTTAAGGAGGTGGTGGATGAGTAAGAAATGGCTGAGCAACACAAAAGTATGGAACGACTTGACCATATTAAATAACCATATACTAGCTTTGCTCAGCCTCGCCCCTGTGACGTACTTTGTCAGTTGTTGATTCATCCAGTTCCCTCGATGACAGTGCAAGAGACCAACTTGATCCGTCATCCCACGCTGCACAAAAAAATAAAAAACAAAAATACAAAAAAAAACCTAAAAAAAAAATAATAAAAATGATGAAAGAAAGATTTTGCATTGATTCCTCCACTTTGTCTGCTTCGTTGAATCGATCGTTTAAAAATAACCAGCTCCCTCCAACGGTCCGTGAAGGTGTCGCGTCGTCTGTGCGCGCAATGGCGATCGCGTTGCACAATTGCGCACCACCCCACTGCGCACCTCCCCACCTCGCCTCTCCTCAACCACCCAAGAAACGCGAAAGGCTAAAACTCGCCTTTTGTCCGAACTGCGCTCACACCCTCTGCTCCCACCGCTGCTGTTGATGTCTGTCGACACATTGCGAATGTCACTCAGGTGGGCAAAAAAAAATGTTGGTGAACATTCGTGGCGGCTTTCCCTCTCGCCCGGTGTGCAGGTGTCGTGGTTGGCGCGGGAGGAAAACAGTCTGTAGCTTCGTGCTTCGATCTGCTGCAGTGTGTGGGGCTGCATCGACGGCGAAACATCTATCGATGAGTGGGCGTGCAGACGGGGATTTATGTTTGTTTTGAAAAAAAACTTCAAATCCTGCTAAAGCAATATTGACTTGCTTTCCAGATCGAGTTTTACTGGGTCAGCGAAGGATGACCGAGAACAGCGATCTCCAGATTATCTTTTAGCAGCCTGGAGGGGGAAATAGTAGAGGTCCTGTCTAGAGGTAGGTTATTGAATTGTTGTGATCTGGAGAAGAGGAAACCTAACAACGCAACCTCCGATACTCGTTAGCATCAGATGTCCACCAGAGGACTGATTGTGGAATGATGTGCAGTGACTGTTGACCTAAACAAAATGTTGATATTTGATACACGAATCTATCCCTTGCCGGAAAGGAAGACCGAATCATGACTTCACCATCGGATCATCTCAGAAAAAGAAAAGAACATTTCAGGCCCCAAGACCGTTCCTGAGAGGTTGCTCTGACCTGTCATCACTTCAGAATGACACGTGCAGGGGATTTCTGCGTTCAACTTTGCGAACGCACGCGAGGATTACCGAAGCTTATTCTATGCCTGTGTCTGGTCATCCTGCAGGGCGCCATGTTTAACGTCTTCATGTACCTGCAGCTGGGGCCGCTGTGGCTGTGCTGGTTCTTGTATGATGCCCTCAACCTGGCCATGTGCATCGCAGCCTTTGTTATGTCCTCCAGATTCAAGGAAGAACAGAGGAAAGGGAAGTCTTCACGCAGGACAATCGGATGGCTGGCCTGGCTGATTCTGGAGGTAAGTCCCAACCAGACACTGACTTCAGCCAAGGTGAACAAACAAATAAATAAAGTGAAAACGTTTTATTTATACAAAGCAAATTTTAGAAATCGATTTTATCGAGAAGCATATAAAAGCAGATATAAAGTGGAACAGAGGTGTATAACACGAACACTGTAGTAGTGTAGTGTAGGTATTTGTACACCTCCCTCTCATACACAACATACTGTACTTTAAAGAACAGCACAGCCGTCTGTAGAAACATCTATAAAAGGAAGTAGACCATTAACAAAATTGAAATGATGTCCCGCACGCAATCTCAGACAGAATGTGTTTGATGTGTTTTTTTAAATTAGTTTGATAAAACGTGCTCAGTCATCTGTTCAACACAGTTTTTGCATTGACAACTAACCGTTTGAGGATTGAGCCACAATGCTACATAATGCTTTGCGACCTTGCTCCCGCAAAAAAAAAAAATAATTTCTTAAAAGGACAACGGTCACTGAAGGTCTAAAGAACAAAAAATCTTCTGTGCTTATATCGTGTGAAAAGTTTTTAAGTTACTAGACTTATCAACAGTTACCTGTGTTTTAGTTCTAAGCGTGCCACGCCTTGGTGAGGAGGCAGAAGTGGTATCACTGGGGAAATCGTCTATCACCTGACTTGACTTAATCTTGAAATTTTCTCCATAAATTATAGTGGTTTGTGTCTGCTGATGTTTCAAACCAACAAATATAGTTTGCGGGAAACAAGATGTGAACCCAGAACACTCTGTGCTTCCGACCTGCATTAGAGATAACATATTCTAGGTTCTCTCTCTTCTCTGTCTCTCTCTCTCTCTCTCTCTCTCTCTCTCTCTCTCTCTCTCACACACACACAGATATCAATGCCTTCACGTATATGTGCATTTATACAT
Organism: Pomacea maculata; assembly: GCA_004794325.1. Classification (NCBI taxonomy): domain Eukaryota; kingdom Metazoa; phylum Mollusca; class Gastropoda; order Architaenioglossa; family Ampullariidae; genus Pomacea; species Pomacea maculata. The sequence goes on from SRHC01002266.1 coordinate 193,561, forward strand.
TCGGATATACTCTTCCTAATATTCAAGTTTTTTTCTGCTTACACACTAACCCTGTCTATCTAGTTGGAATATTGTAATCAATTTAGAACCCACTTGCCATCGTCCTAGTGAAATGAAATTTTCACCAGTGACTTGTTTCCAGGGACAATACAATATTAAATCATTTCCAGAAGTCCTAAGGCAGTAAAATAATATATTTTTACTTTTAAAAAGTAGCATTTCCACATGAAATCTAACTGTGTAGACATATTTCCGCTTTTTTTGCGTGAAATCCCTTGGATGACTGCATTAAAAAAAAAAAACAACAACAACAAACGGAAAAAATCGATAAGAAAATTCAAAAAGAGAAACAGTTCAATCTAAAATATGTCCAACATTGCCCCTCACACTTTTATAATTTCAGTTATATGTATTAAAAGAAATCACGAGACCTAATACAAAAATTACGAGACCCTTTTTACAGTTGAAACAAAAGAGTGTTTAAAATGTTTTTAAACTTATTTTATTTTCATAATAAACCTGAATGGTGAAACTATGGGGGAAACATTGCAGATTAGGTTACTTTGGTTGTGTAAATCGTGTATAACACATTAGTGCACACGAATACCGCTTTTCATACTGTGCAGATTGTGTGTGCGCGCACGTGTGTGTATATATTCATGAGATCTTCAATAGCATTGTTGTACTTTCCGAGAACACTGCGCATTTTGTAATACATTTTGAATGGACCCAGATGTAGTGATGACCACAGGATAATGTACAGCGGATGGAGCTGGTGTCAGTAGTTAGAATGAAGCTCAATAAAATGAAATGAAATTATTATGAATTTTTCAACGATGTTCACCTGTTAGAAGCTTTGCATATATTTCAATCCTGACTCCAACTAGCCATTTAGTTCATCAGAAACTTTCATAAATTATTTAACTTTTCTTTTGACTGAGGGTTATTGCAACGACTGAATTTTTTTCGTATGGATATATCTGACGCTGCGAAATATTTGTCCATCCTTCCTTGTCTCTCTCTCTCTCTCATTCACACACACGAACACACACAGATAGACACATGAAAAAAGTCGCACGCCCATGAGCTAACAGTTTGGTTCAATAGCTTCACCTTGATATACTCCGAAATAAAATTTTTTACACGTAGTGATGTTAATTATACTCCTCACATGGTTTTCTGTCTGTACAGGTCGGGGTTGTGATTCGCTCGCTCATTGGCTTCAATACCTTCTGCGACAGCCTGGACGAGGGCAGCTTTTTCGGGCCCAGTACATTCAAGACGACCATTGCCCTCTCGTCCGCCATCTTCATTCTGCTGCTGACATCTCACTTTGAAGCTCCCTCCGAGTCCCCCCAGCGCCAGTACATTGTGGAGCTGACCGGAACTGTGTTCTTTGATTTAATTGATATTGTGAGTTGATGTAGGCACGGACAGGGTTGCTGCTAAGGGTTAAACTCGTAAAAACTGTTCCCTTTGTCGATCCAGAATTGTCCATTGAAGAAGGACATTAAGTCCAAATATCTTCGCCAGTCCATTGCCAATAAACTGTCTACAACAATGCAACTTTCAGCGCTTGAAAGGTTTAATAATTCAGCCAAGTGTCTAATTACAAACGGTGTTTAGATGTCCTGACTGGTGTCCCAAATGATGTTAACTTAATGCACCGTCCGTTAAAATTGTCACCCTGTTCACCTTTGTTTGCCATCGAGGTCAACCTAGTCCTCTGTGATGTCATGGTTGTCTGTCGACAAAGTCTGATTCCTCCCAGGTCGATAAGTGAGCGCTTGTCATGGTTCGCTGGAGACCATGGCCGACAAAAAAACAAAACAAACAAAAAAATAGAAGAAACAACCTTCCCTCAAAAAACAAAACAAAACAAAACAAAACAAAAAAACCCACACACACAGAAAGAGATCAATCATGGACGGTTAAAAAGTCATGTTTTAATTGCTGAAAGAGGAAAATATGTCCTGATATATATATATATGTCTGCGCGCGGTCATTTATTAGGTAAAGTTGATTAAAAAAAATAAAGTTTCTTCATATTCCTTCTTTTCAAGCGACTGCATACATCGCACCGATTACGATATGGCATTAATTATTATTTCTTGGTAATTATCAAGTTGCTGACAAACTTTTATGTCCTTAGCAGCTGTTGTTACATATATTTATCTTTGTGCAAGTAAAGTTTCATTACATCAAACATTCGAACAAATAATTTTTTTAAGCATATCGCTGTAGATAATAATGAAGTGTCGATAAAACACAAAATGGAAAGTTAATAAAAATGTTTATCATAGGTAAAGTAGAGATGAGTTGGGAGGCGAATGTGCTCCTTTGAAATTACAAGACCTCATTGAAGAAGCCACTTACAAGTGTTGCTTTACAAAACCTACATGACTATTTCTCTGTCTGTCCCAGGTCGAAGCTGTTGATGTCTTGTTCGACAAACAGGCGACAGCGACGCTGTTTCCAGGCTTGAGAGTGACCATCCTCATCGTCGCCTGCATCAACCTTCTGCTACCCACAATCCCTTTCGTCACTCTCAGCATCACGGGCTTCGGCCAGCGGCGTCTGTCCAGCGCCCTCGTGTCGGCCCACAAGGTTAACCTTTGACCTGCAAGCACCTATAATGTTTCTATGTTAACAGGTGTTAAAAGTAACCAGTTTAACTGTTAACAATGACAAAGAAGTTGACTACTACCTCACACAGACATAGCAGCGCCACAGAATCTTTAGAAAAAATCTTGTTTTTTTTTTTTTCAACTTAGCCCTTTCCTTGTTCCAACATTGTATAAACTTTGACCTTGCTGTTTCAGGTTCTGGTGACGGTGGCCATCAACCTTCCCAACCTCATCATCCGCATGATCCTGTGGCACGGGCTGAGCGTGGGCATCTCCGTCTTCGTCCTCAAGAACATCGTGCTCATCGTGCTCAACACCTACAGCTTCTACGAGCACAAGTACGACAAGTACCTCCATCATCGCCGCGAGGAGGAGAAGCAGAGGAAGCTGCGGGAGCTGCAGCAGGCGGCCATCGCCAGACAGCACCAGCAGACTGCAACTGCCTCGCCCAGGAGGGACAACCTCAGACGACACAGCCACCCGGCTTGGGGACTCCCTGACAGCCCAGTGTGACAATACCGGGTGGAGGAGACAGGAGGGTGCGTGGGTGTGGTGCTTAGGTTCATTTGGCAGCCATTGTTCGCCGCCATCTTGCCTTATAGTAAATAAACAGAACATTTGGTTTAAAGCCAATTCAGGGTGTTCTCTGTTGAGTTCGTTTCTCAGTATTTTTGTGAACAAGACTACAATCAGAACATTGTTATTATTTGGAGGAGGGTTGCAGGGACTTTTGTGTGCAGTGAGAGAAAATATACAAATATATCCGCAAATGTGTTTACTTGCTTTTGAGCCCCGTTACTGTCAAGCCCAAGGGGGAAATAAGCCTCTGTAGCTTCTGGTCATTTTGTTTAGCTTCTAGACATGCACTAAAGTCTTCTCCCACTTCAATCACAAACGAACCGGTAGTCCTTTTCCCTGTAACAGACATTTGTTTACATGAAAGTTTTGTATCCATGGAAACACTACGAGTCAGGCTCTGTGCTGACTGTGTATATGTATATATGGAGTGAAATATTGCAATGTTATAGTATTATACACTAATCTTGTTTGAGCATAGAATCAATAGGTTGTTTATTTACTGAGTAGTTCTTTAGCGCGTGCCTTTTATTTTCTCGTTAAAATAGTTATCTTTGTCAACTTTTGATTCACAACAACAAACTAGAATGTACCAGTTCTCACTGCCAATATATATATAGTGTCACCAATCTATATAAGCAGAATAATCTGGTTTAGTTGTTACCTGACATGATATGTACAGTGTGTTCTGCTTGGTTCTTGAGCAACCTCCGATTTGGAGATTTTTAAAAACTGCCAGTACAGAATTATTTGACGTGTTTTGATTGGTTCATTTTCTTAGCCATTTACTCTCGAAATAAAATTTATTTTCTGTATTTTTTGTATTTATTGTCTTATATATATATATACTTCAACTTTTCTTCATGTGTCCCCTCAGCAAGATTCTTTTGTTGTATGAAGGAATATTTGAAGTGATGTTTATTCTTTTATCTGTCATCTTTAATGTTCAAGTTATTTCTTTGTAGATGTAGAATACTATCTTCTGACTTCTAGGTGTGTCCATGCAAAGAACAAGTGATTCAGAGTGAAAGTGAACTGTCAGCGGTTTGGTATGATTGAGAAAGATAACTCCGGGATAATAGTTGACTGTGTTGTTCAGTAAAACTCCAAACAAGAGAAAAGAAAGCTGCAGTCCAATATATAAAAGAATCAAGCGAAGGGGAAGCTTTAAAAAATGTAAATTAAAAATGTAAATTCATGCATGTGGAATCATGAGGCAATATGAATACTGCAAGGGTATGAGTTTAAGAAGAGAACACTCTGTTAAAAACTAACCGAGCTCACCACAAAGTGAGAAAGAATGCGTCTGTGTCTCTCTGTGTGTTTGTCTGTGAGTGAGAGAAAGGGGGGGGGGAAGAATATACACTTTAGTATTCTTATACATCACTTCATGGCCAAAGCTTTTAATTATGTAATCGTTTAGCATTACATATCACATCTATTGACGAATATATTTCGCAAAAGCCTGGACCATAAAACTGTTTCAAAACACGCAAAATCTCTTCCATGCAGCACCTCATGAGGTTATGTATGTATTAGATAAGAAAATGTTTGCTTTTCAGATTATTCAACTACAACAGTTGTTTTTAAAATATACATGCAAGGAGCTATGTGTATACTTCGTGGATGGTCAGGTAGAAGAAAAAGCGTCCACTTTCTTTATGAATTGCAACCCCGCACTCAAAACCCCTGATTAGCGCAGACGCTACTCCGTGGTGTCCAGACCTCGAGGTTGCTTTGCCCCAAGTCAATTTGTCACTATTTAAACCACGGGCCCCGGGGGTATCCTTCCGCTGATTAGTGTCTGCATCTGTACCGCTAATCGTTTGTCTGATCATATCCTATGGGAGAGAGTCATTAGCTGAAGAGAAAATGTCAACAGATGCAACGATAAATTTCCGTCGATTCACTGCTTGGTATTCTGGAAATCATTGACCCTACCTCAATTCATGATTCTCTGAATCTTATTTGCTTTCACTGTAGTTTCTGGAAATATCTAAGTGACTACAGAAGTAGTTGTGCGAATGCACTGAGCCTCTGCCTGTCCTGCCTGCTCTCTAGCGTGACGTGTCAAAGTTTACAGGATTAGGGCAGGGTGACTTGATTCCCTCATGTCGTTTTACACGATGAACTGCTGACATTCTATGAATCTCTGGTGCACATGATGAACTAGAGTGTCCGTGGCTATTGTCACACATCGTTTGTTCTGCTTCAACTGCTCCTGCTGTTTGTTGAGCAATAAATCAGCACTCGGAGCACCACCCTCATGCTGTAGTGGATCGCTATACATATGTACATTTATCACGTGACGCTCTTTAGTTTCATGTGATAAACTTCCGTTCTGTGCGATGATCATACGATTTCATCTCACACGATGAACTTCTTCTTACGTGACAACCGCCGTTATGTTAGGTGAACTCTCTCTCTCTCAAGCTTTGTGCGTTTATCCTTAATACCTATCACGCGATAAACTTATGTAAAGACTCCCCGTGTTACAGAGAGTAATGTCCTTCTTCGTAATATAAAATATTTTTTAGTTGACGATGTTTCGTTTTCATTAGGCGATGAACTATAGATGAACCTGTGTAACCAGCGCCCTGCCATTCAGGAGGAGCTCAACATATTGACGGGTCGTTGCGGTCAAGGACCTGAGGACCTCCCAGTGCTGCAGCCTTGCTAATGAGTTCTGTAGCCTCTTCTACTGTTGTCATGGCAACAGCGGTCTCAGTTAATGTGGTAATCATTCACGCCAAATGCTTTACGGGTGCGTGGACTCGTTGTATGGAGAAGTTATTACTCTAAAATGTCCCTAATTTTTTTTAAATTTCATTAAATTGATGCAGAAGGATTTTTTTTTTTGAGTGTTCGAATGCATTTCACGTTTGAAAAGGAAAGCTAGAAATTAACAAAAGCAGAACTGATTGTCATCGATTAATCGCAACATTAAATTATCTTCTGTTAGGGGTGGGGAACATTCTTTTCTGCCATGGGCCATTTAGATATTCACGGGCAAATCAAAATCACTGGTGTCCTGTCTGTCCCGTCATTGGCTGGCATGTGACATCTCTGTCCTATAATGTACTGATGTGTGTACTGTCTATCCCGTTCTTTGTTTGTCCTTCAAAATTTCCGTTATCGTTTTGGGAAAATTAATATGGATTTAAGATAACAGCTTCTGTATTTATTGAATTTCGAGTCCAGCCTGCGGTTGCCATGGCAGGTCCAGACAAAGATTTCGTGGGCTGCCCGCGAGCCGGACTTTTCCCATCCCTAAGTGGTTAACTGATACAAGCCTACAGGAGAATGTAACTTTTCAACGATTCCATAAAAAAATGTTCGCGCTTTTGTCACGTGTCTCAGTGGCATCGGGGCGGTGTTTGAAAAATAAATTCTTTTGTGTTTTAGAACGTTTGAAAATTAAAAGAAATATATTGTTCAAGTATTCGTACATAAAATGTATGCATTAAATCAGATCGCTCATAGTGCAAAACGTTATCGGTACTAACATCAACGTAGTAGTGTACAAATATGTGTGATGCCCTTCTAAACATACTCAAGAGAACACAGGGGCGATTGAAGTCCAGGCTGACTAAACCGGATGTCAGACGAACGCGAGGACTTCCCAGTGGGATTTCATGAAAATATCAAACCCAAGAATCTACAGCGGGCTAAAAAAAATATTTAAAAAATTTTATATATTCCTCCCTGTCGCTTTGTCTTCTTTTTCCTCTTTCTTTCTACCCCCTTCATTTACTCCTAGTCGCTTTCCGAATAATTCCCTTTGTCCTATGTACTTTGTGTATATTTTGTCACCAACCTGCATAATATCGTTTGTCTCATGGATATAATCACACGTCTGCATATGTCATACATGTGTTTGCCATCAAGCTGTATAATATCCTTTGCTCCATGGATTATGTTCCACAGTGCTAGTATACCTCTTGCATTTATCACCAAATCATACAATTTGATATGCCTTGTGAATTCGAATTACTTGTGTGTGCGGTTCTGTTAAAAGCTAATAAATATTATGTTTCCCCTATCCAGTCTTGATGGCCTAGGTTACTACAAGATAACATCACAATACTGGTTATAAGTTTAGAAACGTGTTTGTAAATCCTATCTCTAGTTCTTCCCAAGAACCCTCTCGCTATATATAGATGGAACTACCAAATATGAAACTGCAACAGATGCTGAACTTCAACAAAGTTTCTACATGCAATGTCAATTATATAGTGAGATTGAGGACTTTAAATTGCATTTTTGAATTCACCTTTCCATACCCTGACCATGTGCTGAAGTAAACTGTTTGTACTCAGTCTGCGGATGTGTCTGTTTATATTTGTGTGTATGGATGTCAACATGCAAGTCTATCAGCTAATAAACTCACACACACACACATTAAATATAGAGAAAGAGAGGCAATGAGAGAGAGAGACAGATGGACCACACACGAGCTATGGCAAAACTACATTCGCTTCCACTCGTGTAATTAAAGAGATATGAGAGGTAAACAATACAGCAAACAGTCCCATCAGTGCACCACGCACAAAGAGGAGAAACATTCTCATTCTCACCACACCTACAGGACAGCTTGATGCCGGTGTGGGTCACATCACAGTCCCACGAGAAGAGGTGAGCAAGTAGGATTAGTCTCCTCTTTCATTTTTATCGCATCACAGTGAAAAACAAAAAACAAAAAACAAAAAACAACCTATGCAACATTTATTATTTCTGTCAACAGATGATGATTTCCAAACCTGTTTGCAGCTGTGTTTTCTCGGGATGCTTTTATTTCCTCTCCATTCCTCCTCTTCTTTCCCCACATTCCTCTTACGAATTGCTATCAAATAAATCAACCGGTTATCCAGACCACGAGTAAACAAACATTTCTCAAGTTATTAGTTCAAAACAAATTAATCCTGTAAATACCTCACTTTGATATCTTTTTACTGAACTCATATAATTCCTTTAAAAGCTTTTCTAAAACTAAAACATATTCCATTCCCTGCAATTTACAGGATTTAACGATGTTGGTATCAATACTACCTGCGGTCTGTCTCTCTCACCTGGGAAAAAAGCTGAATTGAACTGCTCCGTTGCCATGGCAGTGGTGACGCCCGGAATAAGGCGGTTTCAGTGTTTCCACAGTAGACTGTTGAATTATTGAGTGTAACCACCTTCACCTGACTGACTGCGGTTTACAGCAGAGTAGCACGAGGGTCAGGTCGGGTGGTAGTATTGCAATGTTTTCTTTGGTTTGAAGTAGCCAAGCAATGCATGGAGAAAGTACACGTGTTGAATACATTGAATACACTGAAACAGAGACCCTGCAGGTGGGAGCAACAAATACAGAAAGCGGTTTGCACTGATAACGGTGTGTACCCAGAATAATACAAAAATAACCAGAAGCACTTCGCATGGGGACAGTAAAAGACAATAAAAGCAGAGTTAATTAAGTTTGCATTTTCGCTTGTTCTCAAACTTACACGCAGACCAATTCCCGCTCACCCAAATTATTGGGAAAGGGATGAACGAATAGTTACAGCACTGGCGTCCTAACGTAAAGACTCACAGGTTCGATACCCCTGTCGCGCAATAAAATTTTCCCACTCTACCCAGTTGTCAGGAATGGGTACCTGGCGCCTTACGAGTTGGAGAAGAATTGAGAGAGAGACAGGAGATGAGCACCGACCTCCATTTTTCTCTCTCTTTTACACACACACACACACATTTTGTTAAACTTTGTCGCATATTCAACACTCTTTGGTCGGTTAAGAGGTCACTCAAAGTATTGTGTACTGTGACTTTGTTATTTGTTTTGATTGTGAATTTTCGCATTAGTTGTCGTGAACTGTCATGGCTACTCCCCTTAAACTCGACTTTACAAAAAAAAACAAAACAAAAAAAACCCCAAAAAACAAAACAACAAAACAAAACAAAAAACAAAAAACAAAAACCCACGAATTGACTTTAGACAAGAGCTTTGAACTTCTATTGTAAGAATCACGTGTGGTTTAAAACTGCTTTTATATCTTGAGGACCTTGTCACGTGTCCCTTTAGTTTTAATCGCGTAGAGCTCGGCCAGCCTGTCCCTGTATTGATATTGTCCGCTATACAGTTCTCATTATACAAATGAAGGAGCAACAGTAGATACTGCAGTAGAAATAAATAGACTATGATATATCATTGCATGTTCACTGATAAGTGTATATAAAGGGTCAAAACAGAAGTAACACACCTAGAGATGCAGTTCACAGAAGCAGGAATTATATCAGAAAGTACATCTAAATGTACATTAAAGTATACATTAAACTGTACGTCCATACGTAAGACGTACATGTGTTAAAGTACATGAGAAAACAGCAAATATATAGATGTTTATGTATAAGAAGGAAAATATGTAAAAGGTGCTCATAGAAACATTACAGTCATACACTTTATTACTTAGTAAAGATGTATTACTTGCCTAGACTTGGTTGTCGTGAATTATAGGGACAAAGACTGCGTGCACATCTGTCCGTCTCTCTGAATGTCCTAAGAGATGATGCTGTCTGTTTACCTATCATTCAGCCCGTCCCTGTGTTCTCTGCATGGCGCTGACTTGTTTTCAAGAGGCAGTTAACAAAGGGATGAAAAAAAACCTTATAATGCAATCTGATCCATATTCACAAGAGGCCTCGTGCACAGCCAGCCTCGGTTTCGACATCGCTATGGCGCATGACTAACGACGATCACCGAGATACCACAGATGCTTCCTCAGGCCATGCGAGTCTGTCATCATTGGTTTCCCCCAGGCTGGAGGTGGGGGAGTGGATGGGAGAGGTTGGGATGGGGGAGAGGGTGGACTGTCGTCACGTGCGCAGATGGCGCAGGCAGCGCCGAGCGCGTGGACCTCAAACATTGAGTCATCTTCCTCAGGCCCGCAGTGGCCAACAAGTGGGCCTAGCCAACAGTCTTCATCGTGCTTCAGGTGTTTGTACAACTTCCGTCAGCCTCTCACAGTCTGTTGCTTTAAATAACCTGTGATCGAAGTATGCAAGCTTGGCTTACAGTCGTGACGTCAAGGTAAGGGGAAGTGACTCTTAATGATGATTGTACAGCAGGAAGTATTGTTGACTTTTCTCCAAACTGAATGTATTCTGAACATCATTCACACATTTTGAGTGACTGGTAAATAATTGTCAAGATTTTGCTCACATACATCGGTTTGGAAAGGGACATAATTGTCTAATAATGGAAAACAGTATATAAAGTTACACAACTGTCTTGTACTAATTACAGTAATCCACACCTAATTGTGGTTTCATTCATTAACAGTAAGCTTCCTTGTGTTTAATAATAGCTTAAAATAATGGGTTAGGGTCTCCCGCTCACACAAATACATAAACATTTCAATTGATTTATCATTGACGACAGATAAGGAAAAGGAAGAAACTGAGTTTGAAAAAAAAAGGTGGAAAGGAGGGATGGAAAAAGTAGATGCGTTTATATACTTTTTTTTTTACATTGAAAATCATTGAAGTATACTATTTATTTTTCATTCACGCAGTATGAAAGTAAAAACGAGGAGTGTTTAGCTTATCCTCTAACCTTTAATGTTTAGTATACTCTGACTCAAGGCCAGTGCCACGTGTCCTACACGGAAGGAAATGATTCACTTGTAGTTTCGACTCCATCACCAGAACTAAGTGGTGTGCACTGTTTTCACTGTCTATACCATAAACCATCGGGAAACATCTGTTGCACTGTGGTTCAGTTTCTGTTGACTCCGACTGTTGGTAAACAGATTCATGTTGGATGATATACTTTGTTTTTCGAGACTGAAATATTACAAAACTTGGTAAGTAACAATCGACACGAGAAGGGGAGCGAACCTGAGTCATCTATTATCGCCCTTTATTCCATAGCCATCAGGTCATCATTGTTTGATTCAAAGTCTTATTAAACATTAAATAAGCAAATTCATTTATGTTCCTGTGCTGAGCGAGCAGCGCATTATGTTGAGACAAAAGCACTCGCCATCATAATTCATACGACAAACAAAGTAAAATTAAGCCTGCAGGACACTGAAGTCATACTTCCATTGTTTTCTACTGTTGGTTTTGTTTATGCAATGTGTGTTGTGTGTATTGGAACTAAGCTAATGGCTTCCAATCACTCAAGTGTTAACAGCTGGAGTCGAAATGTTCTGTCACAAAAACACGAACTAGGCGCAAACGGTAGATAAATGGAGAGAGAGAGTTGAAGGAAAAAGATAACATATAACTTTTTGTTATTGAGTTCTTCCTTTTAAGAATACTCACCCACAACATTTCAGCTAATAAGTTGAAGCTTCCTGAGTACATGCCCATGATTCATTCCCTTTACACGCAGTAGCTCTTCAAGAAGACAGAAGACAACAAGAGCCTTTATATATCTTTTTTCCCCCTCTCAGGTCAAAATGTGTTGGTTGTGCTCCCTCCACGCACCGCTCCCCCAGGTGAGATCAGACGGGAGCTGCCAGAAAAGACCAACGACTTCATGCTGGCGCAAGCTTTCTGTTGTGACGTCACTACCGCCTGCGTGGCGTGAGAAAAGCCGTTGACGTGCGTTAGTCACATGACAAAGACAGAGACATTCACACAGTCACGAAACGAAGCTTTTCTTGAAAGGACATCGAACTGTCGTCGGTTAGGGTTCGAAGTCCGCTCGGCGAGCTGTGAAAACTGTGGGTGACCTTATGTTGACCTGACGGCGTGGGTGAACAATGACGTCACTGGGTGAGGCAAGTGCACGCGAGGTTTGCGCTTCTGCCTGATCACTGGTGCTCTTTGTGTCAAAGGTCGAGTGCTTTGGTGTCACCAAGGACCCGTTCGCATGCACCGTTACATCAGGAAGAAAAAAAATTACACTGACAAAACTTTCGAACCCTTGCGCAAAGATTTACGTGGGACTGTTTTCAGGGAGACTCACCCTTGTGAAATGAAAAGGTTTAGGAGAAGATAAATAGATGATAAACAGATGAAGTGGCGAAGTAAAAACAGTAGACAACTGGTTGCCATTAGAGAATATCAACAGTAATGTGATCGTCGTTTTCATTCACGAGCATCGTTCAGCTGAACACGCGCTGGGGACAAGCCCCTAAATGAATCATTTCTTGCATTCCTTCATCAGACAGAGACAGTATTTAAAAAAACAGAGATAACCTGAATGTTGACTTGTTTTTATTTTGGAGCTGAAACAAGTGAGCCATGACCAGAGCAGGTGACCTTTGTGTTCAGTGCTGCGAGAGTTTGCGGGGAATCCCCAAACGTGTGTTGTGCCTGGCGATGGTGGTTCTGCAGGGTGGACTGTTCAACGTGTACATGTACCTGTGGCTGGGCTCTACCTGGCTCCTCTGGTTCCTGTATGATGGCCTCAACGTTGTCCTCTTCGTCGCTGCCTTCGTCTTGTCCTTCCGGTCCATGGAGGAGCAAAGGAGAGGGCGTTTTTCTCGCAAGACGATTGGCTGGCTGGCCTGGCTGATACTGGAGGTGAGCGAAGCAGTTAGAAAAGCAGGATATTTGTTATCACTTTCCACAAAGTATAATATTGACTTATTTTTACGGCTTGTTCTAAGAGATTATTTAGTTTGATTTTCTCACTAACTTGTAGCTAAAGCTAAAGGTGTTGTCAGGGTGAGCGTTTTATTAAAGCTATAAAAAGTATTTGTTCATCGGGTTATCTGTACTGGAAAGCGTTCATCATATTCATATCCTTGTATTTACACGGACTTTACTTCTAGAAGTAAGACGCCTTGTTGTCCACAAGTGGCTATCCTGTATTTAAATTTTCTAGGTGTGTCTCTGCTTTTGGCTTAATGATTTCTGTACTGATTGTTTGCCTGATTAATTAATGGATCTGCTCGTCTGAGTGGCTTACACGAAAATTAGGCATCCACACCAGAAATTACAATACATGTATCCCACAAACACACATACACATGCTTGCATGCGCACACACACACACACATTTCTCAACTTATTTGCCTCATCGAGAAGACGCAATCTGCAATGTCCATAGACCAAACGTTGTTTAAGATATATCGGATTTCTAAGGTTTTTTGGTTGTTTTACAGATCGGAGTACTGACGCGCATGATTATTGGCCTTTTGAACTTTGTCGAGCACCTGAGGGAAGACGCCTTTTTTGGACCGAACACGTTCAAGACGACCATCGCCCTCTCATCCGTTATCTTTGTACTTCTGCTGACGTCACACTTTGAGGCGCCATCGGGGTCACCACAGAGAGTGTACATCGAAGAGTTGACTGGAACCGTGATGTTCGACCTCATCGACACGGTCAGTTCCTAAAACTCACAGGACTTTAACTGGAACCTGACATTCCATCCCTATTCCCACAAAATCAGTAAGACCCTGTATGTTTGGCCCATGCGCCATGAGAGAATGAATGTTCATACACCATTGTTCATTTAAACCTAAATCGTTAGAATGAGTCTTCCATAAAAAAATGTAAAACGGAGACATAAGAATTCTGACATAAGATGTCCGCAACTCTACCACTCGTTAAACACGAACAGCCTGTGTTTTATTTCGAAAACGTTCATCGACCTGTAGTTCCTTAGACATTCCCTGGAGCCAGCAGACCGTACCTGATGCTTCCTGTTTGCCAGTTGAGCTCTTCCTTTCAATCCCTCTCTCCTCTTAACGATGTCTCACTTCGTTTCGTCTCTGTCCTTGGCCATGAAGTGTAAACACGATAACAGATTACACCGCATCACATCGCACTCGTCGGATGTGCATGTAAAGCTTTGTTGTCCTCGTGATGAAGTCTTTGAATAGATGTACAATAAAGAGGCCTGGGAACTCATTGTCATGCATGTTGCAGATGTTTTTATTCACAGGCCGAACCTTGCAAGGACAGTAAGATGTGATGTAAGCATGCAGGAAGGACTAGTGACCTTTGTTGTTGATTTGCCCCCGTGTGAACTTAGAGCTGGTGGTCAAACTGTGGGTCACTGTGATCTGTTCAGCTCTCTTTGTCTCGTGTCCTTTTCACTCAGTCATTCATTCATCGTCGATAGTACGACCAACTCACACAGTCCCACCCACACACACTCACTCACTTTTCTCTTCTCTTTTTCTCTCTCTTAAAATACTTAGGTTAGGAAACACTAATAAGAATAAAAGTTATTGAGATGGCTTTTTAACAAACACTTGGACGAGTGTGATGGACACCACGCGCATGTCCTTTTACTTCTTCCTGACCACAATCCACCTGGATGTTGCTTTGCAGGTGGAAGCAATCGACGTGCTGTTCGACAAAAAAGCAAGGGCATCCTTCTCCGACGGCATCCCTGTGGCGTTGATGGTCATCGCCTGCATCAACCTGCTGCTACCCACAATTCCCTTCGTCACGCTCAGCCTCACAGGCTTCGGCCAGAAGCGACTGTCCAACGTCCTGGTGTCGGCCCACAAGGTTTGTCCTAAGTCCAGTCTTTATAGACCACAGCTTGGACCACAGTCATGTGATCAATGCAACTGGACTAGTCTACGATTTCTAGGCTTGGCCCAAACAGTCGAGGACTGTCTATATGTATGAAAAGCTGAGTCAATAATTTGCAACAACATATAAGTTGGTTAAGGTGAGCCCATTACAAGACCCCCTGCGATATTTCTGTCGCAAGATGGCCTGTTTCTTACTATTAGTGGTATTAACAGACTATAAAGTTTAATGTTATTTTGTTGGTAACTTTAAGTTGAAAGAACAGGTTGTAATGTTTTGTAAGAGTACAATTATGTATGTTTGCAAGCGTCAGAGTACATCTACATGTAACTACGCTCGCGACACTCTTCTATCGTTTTTTTTTTTAAAAAAAGGTCCAGCCAAAGTTCAACACGTTTAATGTTTAAAAAAAAATAAGCAATGTAATGTAAAAAGAAAAAACCTAGTAAAATAGTTCTGTCTACCGTCCGTAGAAGGTTAATAATTTACCCTGCATTTGCCTCCCCGCTGTCAGGTAATGTGATACAACCAGTCACACGATTCGGTGTCCACACACACACACATACTGTTGGTGCACAAGTCCGCCCAACAGACGATCACCGAGTTGCATCCAAGATTGCGAATCGTCGGTACGGATGTTCCCAGAGACTGTTGACCCGTGAATGATATCCAAGGCAACGAGTTATTAATTCAGTGGTGCACTGTAGCTGATGCGCCACCGGATATACATATACATCTTATATATAAATGAATCCCAGGCGGGTCATGTCCAAGGGGAATAGGTTCCAAGGGTGTCCAAACGAGCGAAACGTTAATGCTGGAAACCAAAATGTTCTAGTCAAAGACAACAAAACTTCGGTTCACGATTTTGTAGGTCAACTTTGTTACGGGTAATTACCCAGAACAAAACATCGGACCGTCACTACCCTTGGGTAGGAGAGGCGTTAGAGTCCGTTATACACGAGAATGTATGAACAGATGCAAGGAAAGAAGAAAGGAAGAATGAAGTAATAGAATGGAAGAAGAAAACGTAAGAAAAGGAAAGAAAAAAGAATGAGTAAGCAGATTGGAGAAGAACTGAACCGGAAAAGAGAACTAAAAGGTTATTATCTTTAAATGAAAAATGTACGACTAAAATAATTGTAAAAGTTTGGAGTCCTTAGCCCACAGTTATGACGTGTAAGCTATGATATCTCGGGGGATGACAGCATCAATAGCGAGCCTGTCTCTGTGGTAATCAAGCAATGTCCGAACCCTGCCAACAATGCTCCATCTCCAGAGTCATTTAAAGCAGTGATAAACATTCCCTGAGGGAAAGTAATATCCCCTGACTTAAATATCCGCTGGATTGGCATACAGCTTCTTAACCATGGAGACAGGAAGCTTCTCATTGACTTTCGCCCTCTGTGTGTGTGAGAGAGAGAGGGGAGAGAAAGAGGGGTAGTGGTCTACTTTTTCTACCGTTCACTGTTCACATGTCTACTCACGAGGTATCTCCAGGACTTGCACGTTGTGATGCCATGTTTCAGGCCTTGGTTACTGTGGCCATCAACCTGCCCAACCTCATCGTGCGCCTGATCCTGTGGCACGGCTTCAGCGTGGGCATCTCCGTCTTCATGCTCAAGAACATCGTGCTCATCCTCCTGACGACCCACGGCTTCTACGAGCACAAGCTGCTGAAGTACAAGGAGCACAGACTGGAGAATGACAACCGCAAGGACATGGCGCTCAGCGAGGGTCAGCAGGACAACGCGAGGGAGGGCGCCACCGGAAGCGGAAGTACAGTTGGCTACAACAGGGGCTTGTCCCTCGTGAAGAGTGTGTCGAGTGAAGACTCGGATCCCGGGGATTCAGGCGCGCGGCAAAGCTTTTGGATAGAAGAAACGGTCTGACATGACTTTACAGTCTGTGAGTGTGTGGGTGAGTGCGTGTACTCGTGGGCGTCTTAACATTTCATTTTAATGTATATTATTTTATATTTATATATCTATAAACGTGCGTGTACGTAAGAGATGAATAGAATGAGGGCGAAAGGTGATCAATAAAGGATGGACGATGACTTTCTATCAGTAATAAAATGTAAATTCACAAAACATTTTCTTCAATAAGCAGACATAAAAAAAAATCAAATAAACCCCGAAAGAAAAAAAAAACACTTCCTCGACAAGTAGACAAAATTATGTTCAAGGAAAGAAATGAAGCATGAGAGAGAGAGAGAAAGGGCAGTGTGTATATAAGTATGTGTAAGCGTGCGTACATGCGTGTGTGTGTGTGTGACTAGAAGAGAAAGAAAGATGTTGTATGTGTTGCAGACATTTTCACTCCCATGTTAAGCAAACACATTCCTGGTTGTGAAGAGGTAAGGATGATGTCCGACAGTGGAAATCCCCTTCATACAAATATGTTTGCTAAGGGCGTGTCTACAGAAAGTGAAACTAAAACAACACGTGGACAGTGTCACGTGACTTCATTCTGCTCTCAAACAACTGAGAGAAACTTTCTTTGAAAGTAGGCACGTAGCATGAACAATTATTGGCAAAAATATAGTATCAACGCAGAAGAGAGACTAAAGTGAAAAAAAATCAAATTACCAAGAGCAATGTAAACAGAAAAAATAAATAAATGATGTCCCCTGCATAACAGTCTGTGGCGTTCTACAACCATGACAAATGAAATATCTTGTGTAAAGTGCAAACAATCGCTGTAGCCGTTTTTGTTTTTTATTTGTTTTTTTTGTTTTTTGTTTGTTTGTTTGTTTGTTTGTTTGTTTTTTTGATGGTTGGGTTTGTTTGTTGTTTTTATTTATTTATTTTTGCAACGGTGATAAAGCATAGTATGGAAGTTTCTTAGCTAGCCATGATTGAGTGCCCTAGCAACTATATGTGGTGTGGTAGTGTTGCTACCAAGGTAACGAGGGTCCCTTCCGGTACAGATGGCTCCTGTGTCCAGTCCTAGCTCTCCTTGATGATTTAGCTTATCAAAAACATATAAAACACATTATCCCAAAATTCTTTCACATTCTTCTTTACTGTCAAGTTGACAGAACAATAATGATAGCAAAAATGCTTGTTCGGGATCGTTCTCTTGCATAGACCCTGGACAAGCAGAAGTTAACAGTGAAAGTTTAACACCTTAGAAACTTCTACATGCGAGAAGGAACAATGAACACAATGGTTTTTGTTAAAACACAATCACTTTCGTGGTTTTGCTTTTGGATGAGTCTGCGTGTGTGTGTGTTTGTGTATGGGTGTGTTGGTGCATGCGAACTTGCGAGAGAGAGAATTTTCTGCTTAGCTGAGGTTTCATGCGCGTGTTTGCTTTTCACCCAGTCACAGTTAACGCTCTCCATTCAAAGACGAGATTTTTTTTTTCCTCCGGCACTTTAGCTAAACTTTATTTACAAAGCAGTCAAATCTCTTTTGGAACTGCGATGTGACAAGAAAGCAGAAGTGGGTCAGAGGACACAAGTTCGTGTATTTGAACTCTTCCGTCTGCTTTTTCTGTTTCGTTTAAATGTTTTCAATAACTCTGTGTGTGTATGTGTGTGAGTGTGTGTGTGTGTTTCAAATCTTTGTAAATTAAATTGTTTTAAAAATCTTAGCCACACCCTTGAGAAACTACTTTTCTAACACGAACACACGCGGAAGAATAAAGAAAGCATAAAACGCTCAGTAAAAGGTGGACAAGAAGGATAGAAACAGACGACACAGGGAAATTACCCACAATTTATGATTTCATGAACTTTCAAAACCATAACAATAAAAGAAACAAGCAAACAAATAAGCTTTATCCTAAAATAAATAAAACAAAAGAAAAGATACGCCATGTTCACGCTAAGAAATGAAACCAAAAAAAAAAAGAAAGATACTCCATGTTGACTCTAGTAATCAGACCTTTGTATCACCTGACATACGTAAGGGGCTGTACAGGACCTGCGATAGTGGGTGATAAATGATTTGTTAACAAAGCTTGCGGAAAGTTAGTCACCCTCTCTGCCTAACGAGAAAATAATCCCAGCTATGGTGAACAGCTTCACGACTTTGGTGAAATCCGATCCACCATACCTTCATATCTTATAAAGTATATACTCTACATTTTTTTATCCACATTACTCCGAAGTAGTCAAAGGTAACGTTGTCTGATTGGTCAGTTCGATCAGCTAGAAAGCAGAATCCGTACGTTCGAAGCCTGTTCCGAAAACTCTCCCCCCACCAGCTGTTTTGCAGGAATAGGTACCTGATTTGAAGTAAAAACGGCAGAAAAAAAGGGTTGAATTTAACATGTTGAGCCCTAGACACGGTGAACCACTTTTACCACCGTACGGCTGATTTAACCCTTTGCCTGTATAGTGGCATATTTAACCTTAGTCTCCGTAATTTTCTTGAAATTCATTGTCTTAATAACATAGAGCACTTGTTCTGGCCGATCTCCAGCCATCTCCCCCCAACAAAAGAAAAAAAAATGTAAATACATCGTCAGCAGCGCAGCTTGCTATCTCCGAGTCGCACACACACACGCATGCACACCGGAATAACTGTCGTCACGCTTGACAAGGTCCCCGCCTGTGTGAGGCAGGCAGACACTTGAGGAAGCTGCTGCCCAGGTGAGTGATCAGGTGTATTGTGTCCCGCTAAGCACACTGTGTCTGCTGCCCAGGTGACTGATCTGGCGGTTGGTTGTCGCTACGCACGCTCTGTCTTCCTCCAGGCTTCGCGGAGTCGACGAGGTCAGGTCAGGGTGACTTTGACCAAAGTTGTCTGCAAACACTTCTTTTGCTTCATTTTGTTCGACCTTACAAGTGTGTGTGGGTTTGTGTTGCATGCGTTCGTGCGCACGTCACTGCTGGGAAAGGGACGGTAATCCGAATAACAACTTCCTGTCACGACAAGGTGCACGGTGTGCTCGCGCAGCACTTCTACGTCTTATCAACGTGATGTCGCCGGGCATGGATGTAGCCGCGTGGATTCGCATTACCATTTGTTTATCGTGCCTCCTGAGGTTATTCTCGCCTACCACATCGGCACAAGGTAAGAGTTGGAGCAACATGGCGATTACTTTTATTTTAGATAAGCGTTTAACTGTCAGTACTTGTGGATCCTGTGAGTTTAAATAGCAAAATCCAGGATCGTGATCGAGTGTTTTGTGCGCAGTTTCGATTTGAGACAGGCAGTAACTACGTTTGAAAGAGTATTTCTATTTTATTTGCTGGTTTGCTCATTTACTCCCAAGCATGGCTGAACTGCTGATGTAACCCCTGACCCCTCCTGACCCATTTTTCCCTCCATGAGTGCAATGTGCGAACAGCGAACACCTAACAACGACTCGAAAACAGGTTATACAACTCTCATGAGTCACCCACCTTCACACATTTCAGCTTTCGAAAGTTGTGATGATTTTTTTTTTTAATTTTAGTAACCACCTGTACGCTGTGTAGCCAGGATCAAGCCAGCACACCTGTACATCCTGGTGTGTGTGGCGGTGGGTCGCCGTCGCCATAAATTTGGGACATTGCACTCTTACAGGGATTCTCGTGTGGTCGGTGTTTATCAGACCTCACGTTTGCACAGAAAGCGGAGAAAATTTATAACAAAAATACTAGGCTAAGATATTGGTTCTCTTGACTGTGAAACATTTCTGTAGTTTCTGTGCTCGGCGTGGAAACCATGCAGTGGAGCGACTGGTGTCAGTTATGAACATTTCTACCCTCATACCGCTGTTACCTGGGGTTAGGATTGCTCACGTGGCTGACAGGACAGTTTTGAGCCTTTAACTGAAAGTTGGGTGTTCGGTGATTAATTAACACTATTATTTCCAAGGTGGCAGTTCAAATAGCGAACTGGGAGGGCTTCGTCTCTAGAGTTATCTCTTTTCCCCGTTTAGAGACGATGACCCCTTTCACTGTAGTCTGTTATCAGCACATTATTAATGGACTGGTAGGCTACAAGAGTCGATACTGAACTGAAGAAAAAAGATACACACATTTAATTTTCTTTTTTTTAATTAAAAATCTTAAAATCATCATCATCATTCCTTCTTACATCTTAAAATTGTAATTATCTCCAATAGCTGGTTGTCTCCTTTCCTCACCATGTTTTCTCACTCCCCTGTTTTTTGTAGTTTGTGAGCAGTATAAACTAATTATTATCATTAATGTTTATAGAGGCTCAATGCACAGTAGGAGCCGGAGCCACGACTAGTGAGGACATTGTCTTGCAGTGCAGCTTTAAGATCCACGTGACTTCCTTTACAGTGGAGCATCGCCGGCAGTCACCACAAAATGGTAGGAACTTGTAGATGTTGGTCAGATCTATACACTGACCTGTGACCCTGATAGCTCGTGGTTGAATGTGCTCTAGCTTCTGAATAATGAACCTCTAGTGCACTGAGTTTGTGTTTGTGATGACTGTTTAATATGTACTTAATTAAGTATAACTAGACGCTTCGTCTTATCCATTCATATTTACACAGAGGTTTCTTTTATACTGTCATAAAGTCACATGCTAAAGGATGTAGGTTTAGACATGTTATTACAGTTTGTTGTTTATAAGCTTTTCTATAATCACATCTTTAAGTTTCACTATGATGATATCTACATAACACCAAAATAAAACATAGACCACTTTATTTGGGATTAACTGAAAGTTAGATATTTGATAATTTATCAACACTATGATTTCCATGTTGACATCTATTGTTGACAGAAACAGAGCAGATTCTCGTCATTTCCTGCTCGCCCTGTAAGGTAGATGGCGGGTACACAAAGGTCATCATCCCCATGTTTCCGGAGGACACAGATAGTGGCGATGTCTGGCGGTTCAGGGTTTTAGTTGCACCAGAAACAAGTGGAGTGTACCGATGTTTCGGGTTTCACAACAGCAGCAGCTACAACGCCGACTGTGTTGTTGTTACCAGCCACGAGAATGGTAGGCATGGAACTTTAGGAAAACACACATGGGGACAAAACCTTTATCATAGAACCCGTTAGAAGAAAACTATTCCACAAAACAACCAACCAACCAGCCAACACACACCCCAGCCAAACAAACAAACAAACAAACAACCAAACAAACAAACAACCAAACAAAGAAACAAACAAACGAAGAAACAAACTTAACAGCACAGATGTGTACAGTGGCAAAGTGTATCTCTCTGCTCCTTTTATAAAGTTTTGAAAGATCTGCCTGTCTATGCACCTATATATCTATGAGAGTAGTGTTCAGTCTTTCATCTATCAATTTTGTGTTTCTTTTTCTTTAGTTCGTTTTTTTATTCCAGCTTCTTCTTACTTTATATAAACATACGTGTGTGTGTATTAAAAACTTGTTTCTTGTCCTTACATCAGAAACATCAGATGCAGTGCCGCCTGGTGGCTCCAGCTCTCAACCACTACTCTGTTTACTCTTGTTGTTTCTTGTGCCAGTGGTCGTGGCTGCAATGTTCTTCCTTCTAAGGCAAGTCCTTTCTTTTCTTCCTCATTATACAATTTAAACGAAATTTATAAGAAAATACATCGCTAATCCAAAGCCACGATTCATGTCTATTTTATTCAGCCATAGCTAGAACTGTAAGCAAACAAAAGGAAGGGTAACTTAATGAGTGGAATAATAATGATTATCTCTCTTGTCTCATGAGAAGCCTACAATGCTATGTTTGGCTCTAGTCTGTCCGTGTCTGTGTGTCTCTGTGTTTTTCTTTGCTATTTTATTTCCTAGCCTTAAACTGCGCCTTTGGCTGCCTCCCTGATTCTTGTTATCTGACATCTGGAGTCAAACATACAGACACATGCTGACACAGGTCAAATATACTCGCATACATAATTACACGCCTGAGTGCACTCACTCACCCACCCACCTACACAAACATACAAACACACACGTGCATACACACACACGTGGAAACACGCACATAGACACACGTGTAAACTTTGAAACACTGATTCATACTTTGTTTCACCTTTCAGGCGAGTGTTATTGCGCACTTTAGGTGCCGCGGTCAAGGCTTCCACCCCGGGTGCGTCCACGACACGTGACAGCTCTGAGAAGCCTCTGTACTTGCTACATCGTGTCAGACGCGCGCTTTGTCGGCGACCCGACAGTGACGATGATGGAGACGCGCAGCACGCGGAAACAATCAACCTGTTGTCGACCTCTGACCCCGCCACCTCTGACCCCGTCATCTCCGCTCCCTCTTCTCTCGTGCACAGCGGCGATGACAGTCAGCTCGCTGGTGCTGTACCTGCTGGAGGTAACTGCGACAACGGTAGCGGCCACGACTCACCGGAGGCTGGGGAGGCAGTAGAAGTTAGTGAACAGGCCATCTACGAAAACATTCCTCGGAAACTTGGTGAGACGTGGAGGGACGGTCGTGTTGAGGACTCTCGCGATGTCAGTGACGATCGTGTCGATGACCGTTTAAGCTTTGTGTCTGCTGATCTGAGGGGGGAGGTGGGAACTGCACGAGACAGTCAGGTGTGGAGCATCTACAGCGAGGTGACTGACAGCATCGATGTCTGACGATGGCGATGGAGGGAGGACTGTGCGAGGGAACATTAACAGTAGCCTGTGCTGTAATGATAATAATGAGTCGGACAACTAAGGTCATCTAGTGCAGAAAGTGTTGTAACAATCTGTTGTTGTTACCATCTTGTTCTGCTGGACTCAGGAGAAAATGTAATAGTTATCACCCGGATCTGCCTGAAACTCAACGCTTTCGGGTCGTTTCCGCTGGAGGTTCTCGTATATTTCTAGTGGAGCAATTTTAAAAGCACTTCCACTGTGATCACAAGCATGGTCATCGTCACACAAGACTAGCTCCAATACTTTAACACATGTTTTTTAGTTTTATGAAAAAATATTCTGCGAGAGAACATTTTAACATTTTATCTTTTTAGGTTACTGCCCTACAGACACGTGTGAGATATTGCAAGTGCGTGGTCCAGACTGATATTCATTGTCCACTTCATTCTCTCTGTCACACACACATACATACAGAAGCACGCCCGATCGCTCGCTCGCACTAACACTTGGATATTCATGTTTTTCAGATTTTTAAAAATTTTTTACTAGTGATATTAGTGAAGCTTTGCCACGTCTCTCACGTTAATAAGAAAATAGAAGAAAGTACGTGCGTAATTAGAAATTTTATTTTTTAATCCAAAGACATGAAAAATAAAACAATCAGCCATATTTACAGTGTATTTTATAACTCACAAAAATGTTAGCATTCCTACATGATTTCAACTAATCAGCTATGATAAAACAGTATGAAGTGGTCTGTTTGAATGTATTATAAGTCACTGTTAAGTTCTTGTTATTGTCAACAGTTTAAGAAAAAAGTTACGAAATGCTTGAGGTTTTAATTCATTTTTTCTCACCGCTCTACCGATGAGAATATTTATATTTAACAGAGGCAGTTAGGTTAGGAACGATGAGCTGATGCTGGTTTACAAATTTGAAGACGCATGGGAGGCACCGTAACCAGAGGGCGGAGCACCGGCGGCCACAGGCTCTCTCATGTTGGAATACCTGGCCTGGGTTCGACAACAACGACCGTACACCTTGTAGAGGCCGATCATCAGGAGCACGATACCCAGGGTGACTCCCACCGATATACCAACCACCGCACCGGGGCTCAGAGACTGCCACGAGCGGTTGTCGACCGATTCAGCAGAAGAGGCCCGAGTCTCGTCGTCAGTGTGACTGATCTCTTTTGCATCCCAAAAGATGCCGGCAGGTGGCGGGACAAAGGGTGGGCGCTCCAAGGGTGGCGGGACATTGCCACCCATGGCGCGTGTCAGTACGCAGTAGTTGAGCTGACAGTCCAGGTCCACTGTTGCCAGGTGCATGCTGTAACCCTCTGGACATCTCTGTGGCCATTCGTCAGCTGTGCTGTTTATGCGGACTCCGGGGACTGCCAGAGGATTCCCAGTGAGGCAGCTGACGAAGCCGGCGAAAGGCACAGCGCCCTTCGCTCCGAACTCGAGGTCAGCGCTGACGCACACGTGCAAGTCTCGCGTGTAGCCCACGCGCAGGGCGAAGAAATCTGACGGACACGAGGGGCTTCCAGTGACAGGGTTAGATACAGAGGAGGTGTAAAGGCCGCCGAACAGGTAGCCAGGGTTACGTGGGACTGGCTTCGCTGAATCCCATGCTGTGCACCAATACGTGGTTATTGATGCGTAGCAGATGGGACAGAGGTTACAGTTTCCGCTGACCACTCCTATGTTACACCAACCTATTTCTTGTATCCGCACAGGCTGGTAGCCAGAAGGGCAGGAAAAGCTGCCGGTCAAGGGGTTTAGCTGATAAAACAGGAGGAAACATAAATAAATGATCCATTGAATTTCAAAGGAAACAATTCTTTTACAACGTCAAACAAGAAAACGAGGGATTTCTCTTTCCTTGACCAAAATAATCTGGATGGGTCTCATTTGCAAAACGTCAAAAGCTACCAAGTGGCCTCGTGGGCACACCGATACGACTACTACGAGAAAATAAATTGTACTTAATATATGGCTAATATAATCTAAGAATATCATGTGGGCACAAAATGTATTTCGCTTTAATTGATGAAAAGCTGCTGTCAAAAATTTCCGTTTTAGTTGCATTTAAGTTATGTAATGAAAAACAGAGTTATTAAAAGAATGTTTGCCTGTGTTTTATCGTCGCAAAAATTTAGGTTATATATGTCCAAACGCCACACCGTGCAGTTCTGATACATGCCCCCGAAGGTAAAGTTGGAGGTAGGTGGTTTGCAGGTGCCGTCATCGAAGTTGGCGGAGGGGGTGAAGTAGTCTGAGTCCGGTAACAGGCAGCCCTGATGGACGTTATAGTCGTAGTAAGTCTCGACAGCTTGTTGTACTGACCTCTGAACCTGGCTTAGAATGGAGGCTGAACATTCAGGGAGCATGGCCGCGGTGATCAAATAGTGCAGTGGGTCACCCGTTTGATCCAGGGCCACCAGGTCTCTGAGAAGCAAAATGTTAGCAAGGATCACGTTGAGAGACACGAAACAAGCGTTGAACTCAAAGAATAAACAAAATAATATCTAAAAGAAGCGTTTTTTTTTTAAACAACAGGGACAAAGCTATGAAGCTGTTGGAAGCTGCTGCCTTATAGCAAAATAGGAAAATCTGTAGGTTGTGAGCCAGCCGTTTATTCTGGCCAGAGGAAGGGCCGGCCCATTGTGCATCTCTCGGCTGGGTCTGGTCAGGAGGTAAAAGACCCACCTCGGGGCACATCGTAAGTCAGGGGGCGTACCTGATAGGATCTTTTGTCGCGGGTCCTGACGGGACAGGGGGGCGGGGACTCTATCGCATAGGAAGAGCGGAAGCCCAAGGTTAAAACGTATCGAAGGTCCGGGATCGAACCGGCAGTGATAGAGAAGAGCTTCGGTGCGGGGAGACGCTGGTGTACCCAGGACTCAGCTTTGTGCTTTCCCTGGTGTGGGACGGTTCATGGCGAACATAACGTCTCTCGTGGCTGCGAGATCTCTGTATTTATGTATGTGGGGCGGGGAAAGACATGTGCTGAGTTTCTATCACTTGGGACTTTTTATTTGTATTGTGATGTTGTTAGCGAATAAGATTGTATTAGGGAGTTCGCGTTGTGCATATGGGGTTTTGCGTCTGTCGTAGTAAATGACGCTGCTAGCGAAATGTTGTGTAGAGGGCCGGTAGTCCAGCGCTTGTTAGGCAGAAAATGCTGATGCATGCCAGTAAAGTAAATGTACGATTGGGAAAGACCGCGAAAAGAGATCTGCTGATGCACGCGGGAATAGTGCTGATGCATAAGACCGCGAAAAGTGACCCACCTGAGAGGTGTATAAGGGCAGAGCTGAGACGCAAGGACAGGGGAGAAAACTGCGAAGAGAAGGCGCGAGACAAGCGAGGCAGCCGTGACTGTTGATCTAGCTGCATTAAAGAGTTGTGCAACTGCTGACAGGTTCCTGCCTTTCTGGTTTGAGTGTTGGACTGTTGTGATCACTGTTCGACTCCCCTCAACACTCGGTTACAGTTGCAAGAGACACGCTTTTGGGGCCAGCTTGGTTGTTATATGTACATGGCCGAAGAGAGTCCCGCTTTTGACCTCTTGTCCCGACCAATGTTCCGCTTTCTGGAAGTCCATCAAATGTCCCGCTTGTCTTTAAAAATCTGAATACCGTACGCTGATTCGCATCCACACGCTTGGTTCTGGCTTTTGCCTTTTGGCGTTGTTTTGTTGATACCGATTATTTTTCGTTGCTGTACGGGCTCCGGTCTTTGACCCGTGACGATATAATGACCTGCGATATAATGATATCTTATTGCACATGCCGCTGGTACATCACCGGTGGTCGTCTGCTCGTCCTTCTTAAAAGGTGTCAGCTTCTTTGGTTACGGTTGTCCGAGTTCTCCCACTTCCCAGTGGCATTAACTTTCCTCCCTACCCTAACACCACGCCAGCAGGAATGGACAACAAATGAGTACACAATGGCTTTCACCTGCCGAATTTATTGTGTAAAGTGAAGCTGTTTGAAGTCGGTCACTTTCCTGTGAAGGCAGCCGCCCCCTTTGCCCTCTAACGACTCCATCAGACATGTCAGTCTGTTATTATTTTTTTATCCTTTTACTTTTTCTGTGTTAGAATGCTAAGGACTGCCAGTTTCTAACTCTTTTGTACTTGATATGAAAATTTTTTAGCAAATTAACCTAGGCTGATGTTAGAAAAATAAAAACAAGTCCATTTTACATTTTGGCAGACGATGCCGATCCAAAGGCGTCCACAGGCCGTGTTTAAGCCCACCCCTGATCAGGGCCGCCGAGAGCCAGACCGGGCCCCGGGACAGACGACCTCTCCGGGCCCCTTGTACTTGTAATCGTAAATTATTTTCCCAGTATATAATGTATGTTTATTATATGAAACTCAACTTCTGCATGTGTAATGCTTGGGTGTTCTGTCCTTAGACCTTTCTTTAAAAGAAAAAGAAAAGGAAAAGAAGAAAAAAAAATCCACTGACCAAGGCAGGGCCCCCTTGACAGCCGCGGGCCCGGGTACACCAGACCCCCTTGTCCCCCCCTCTCGTCAGGCCTGCCCCTGATATAGAGTTGTAGACTAATGTAGTTTGCTTGGTGATGGAGAAACGGAAGAGAAAGTGTCGCTGTGTCGTGAAGTAACTATAGGAAACAAGCTCCTTTGACATCTCACTTAGGGCTTAGAGGTTGTAGTGCCAGTGGCAGGCCCCATCCTCTCCATTCACAGAGTGGCCATGCATCAGTAAAATACCCACACCTCTTTACTGTCAATTCCAACTTGCTTGCAGACCCCTTCAGTGGTACATTAATTCAGAGACCTCAATGCACGAAACGAACGTTCTTCTATAATCTAGAGTTCTAGACGGTTCATGCGCGATAAATCCTGGATGTCCCGCGGCCCTCTGACACCTGGCCCGCTACCCCGACGGCCCCGCCTACCTTCCGCCTGGAAATTAATTGTATACTGCAGACTTGAAACTTAACATCTGCAGGTGTAATGCTTGGGTGTTCCTTCTTCACACCTTTCTGTAAGAGAAAAAAAAAGAAGGAAAACAATCCACTGACCAAGGCCGAGTCCCATTCACAATTGTGGGCCCGGGTACACCAGACCCTCCTGCCATCTCATCAAGCCTACGTCAGCACGTTTCTCCTCGCCTCTCGGCATTTCGTCCTCCCGCGTGTTTTCCGCTGTCCGGCAGTTAAAGGTGGTAACACAGAAAGGACTTTTAATGGTGAGGTGCAACTTTAACAGAAAGGAATCGAGTGAGTGGAAGAGCAAGAGGAAGCAAGTGAGAGAAGCAAATGAGTGACGTCACCTGTCTGCTGCTTCCGCCCATTCGTTGATCGTGTAGTTGATGGGTTTGTAGACGGGGCCTCCATAAGTCCGCACCACTGATGACGTGCGCTGGCTGAGGTACCCTGACTGGTAGCTTGATTCAGTTTTGGATTGGAATGAAACTGAAGCTGAAAGGTTGAGTTTAAATAGAGAGAACGACGCGGAGGCCAATATTGCGTTTTTTTGTTCAGAATTTTCTTTCATCCATTTCTCTTTCAAATGGTCCACCTGCAAAAAATGTTAGCATGGCCTGTCTCTTTAGTTTTTGAGGAGCCTAATGAAAGTGAATTTCTTTTAGCAAAGTAATGAAGTGTGTCGTAAAATTCGTAAAATTTTTTAAATTTGTAATAGCGTAGGTAGCATCTTTTGTGTAGCTGAAATATGTTCGATATAAGTACACGAAGAGAAAAACAGTTTCGTGGTTGAGAGCAAACAGGATGGGCTAACGTGCTTCATGAATATGAGCCATGGACGAAACACGACGCTGACCTGTACAACACCACAAAGATTACCTGGAAGACTTCATCGACTCACCTGAACGATTGCCGCGCCTGCTTTAGCGCTGGTGATGACGTGTGTGCCAAAGTCCCTGACTAACAGCTCCGCCAGGTAGCGCGCAGACTCCTCGTCCTCACGCTCGTGAGCCGCCGCCACCTGCAGCAGACGACTGCGAAACGTGGGGTGCAGGGGGGTGTCCGGCTGCAGGTGGACAGAATACCTGTACAGGCGGCATACAGCTTCTTAGTGGAATTGTCAAGGAAAGAGTAGAAACTAGAATCTAATATCATATTTAAAAAATTGTCCTACTTAAAGTCTGAATTAATTAATGGAGTTAATAAATAAGCATGGATCCAAAAGATCGCATATTAAACTCAAACATAATAGCAGAAGTAACGAACGAACCAATCAGCAAACCATTGACAGAAAGTTCTGAGACCCGTAAACGACCAAATACAAAAAAAAAAAAACAAAAAAAAAAACAAAAAAAAAAAAAGGTCAATGACTTTAAATCCGTGCACGTACTCATGTGGACAAGCACACGCACATACAAATTCGCGCAGGAAAACACAAACACACACATATTAGTCAATGACTTCAAATCACGTGCACACACACACACACACGTATGTCCTACCCATACCTGACGTAGCGTGCCTCTGTGCGAATGACCACAGTCTTGTCGCTAATCATCTTGGATTTCATGTCTGTAAACTCGGACGAGTATTTGCCGCTGATACTAATGAATTTATTATCAAGGCCAGCGTCCAGATTGACTGACCGGGACGTGACGCTAGTCCACTCCTGATGGATGGAAATATAACATAGATGGCCGGCTGTCACAAGAAGTAATTAATCAAAGGAAAACAGTTTCGGTATGTAAATCTGATATTGTATTGTAAGACCACTGACGGAAAAAGTTTATGCATTCGAAAACATTTTTTAAAGAAATTTATCTTTTGTTTACATTATCAAGTATTTCGTCAGATATAATGGAAGTATTGAATACTATGATCATATAAAAAATTAGGATTTTTTTTCCCCTGCAGTTTGGGAACTGCTGTTCTCCAAACAAATTAACGAGGTGTAGTTCTCAATTTTTTTTAAACAAACCTTATGTGCCTTTCTTTAGTGTTTTTTATATTATGAACAGCAGCATCCCATTCAATGCACCGGCCCACTTCTGACACACCTCAGTGTTGGAGATGAGATCCGAGAACAACTGCAGATCGGTGCTTTTTATTGGCACGGTGGTCACTGTGTCCGGCAGCAGGAACCGCCCGTCGTCTGTTGTCCGACATTGAGAGAAGTTGAAGGCCACAATTTGCACTTGTGGTTCATTGCGGAGGTTATCCCATCCGTTGCCAGGCAACACCTCAAATCTCTGTTACAAAGAAACATCTTTTTAGAACATTGTTTTTTTTTTATTCAACACAAATTTTCAAGTCATTGTGTAATATGGGCATACTCAATCAAAACAAGGTGAGTTACACTGATAATCGCCATTGAAAACCGAAATGTATGTACGAAAACAAATGATGATACCATAAGGCAGTTATATGCTTGAATATTGGTAAATTGCTCGGTAATGTCAAACATGGAGACGACACCACTCTTGTGTCAAAATTTTGGTACCATAACTGTGTGTACCATAAATTGTCATATCTTTGTTTTGAATATGCTTGTAAGTCTCAGTTTATGTGTACACACAGGCAGCTCCAATATTAATATAATAGCGCGACAAGCTTTTTTCTTACCAAAATTTTTTATACGACTTTCAATGGAAAGTTGCTCTGAAGGAAAAAAAATTGCATTGGATTGGATTGAACTTTCATCTTTTTATCCAAAGAAGTCAAACTACAACAAACTGTAGCGCCATCGCATAAAACAAGAACAGGAAGTTACCTCCATCCGGAAGTAATTTTGAACTGACTCCTGCAGGCAGCGTCTGGCGTCTCCCACCGGGTAATGCGATGATAAGATCTTGTCCTCGTCTCTATTCTCGCCCTCGTCTTCGGTTATAGGGCTACAGAGGACGGAAGCAATGCCGATGGCAAGAAGGAAGGTGGAGAGGACGTGCATGGTGCAGGGAAGGCGAGCAAACGGGTGTGCTTGACAGGGTGAAGGTACAGAGCCTGCAAACGTCAGGGTGTGAAAACTGCGACAAAGGTTTTCCGGATTTGTGAGGAGAGAGGTAGCCAGTCGACATCACATGTGTGAGCGCTCATGCGTGTACAATGAAATATATTTTGTTAGGCTGCGATACAAAGATGATGATGATGATGTGTGATAAAAGATAAAAGACATCATCATCATCATCATCATCATCATCATCATCATCATCATCATCATCATCCACCATTGTAACGTTTTGTGAAGAGTGTTATGAATGTATACGAGCGTGAATAACCATCTGCATGTAAAACTCGCTCGCGGCACTCTTCTACCTTTTTCATACAAAAAGGTCCAGCCAACAGTTAACACATTTAATGTCTAACACGAAAGAAATGAAATGGTGAAAGAAAGGAACGATAAAAATAAATAACAAAAAAAAAAACAACCTGATGTCTAAGGCCTATTGCCTATGAACTATTACGCCTTCTTGGCACTGTCACTTAACTGACTCGAAAGCCTGCCGATCCAGTAGTCCGATTCTTGTTGTTAGTAACAGCGTTTGTCCAATATCCATACACAGACATCCAGTGGCACAGCTTTGAGTCACAAGTCCTGCGCTTCAAGCCCTTGGTTCAGCTCCACCTTTCGGTAGGAGAGGTGTTAGTGTTAGCGTCCGTTATACAAGAGATGCCAATGCGTCCAAGGTCTGTCCTCATTCACAGATACCCACTGAATCCCTTGTCGTGCCGATGTAGTCTCTACACTCCCTCTTGGTAGAAAGGCGTTGTTTCAGGTCTACCCTTCGGTAGGTAAGCGTTAGAGTCCGTTGGAAACGTAATTCTAAGACTTCGGAGGTCTGTCCACAAGCACAGATCTGAATACCTTGTCATGCCGATATAGATTGTTTACTCCCCTTCGGTAGAAAAGGCGATGACTCAGCTCTACCCTTTGGCAGATGAACGTTGGAGTCCGTTATAGACGTGATGCTATGCGTCGGAGGTCTGTCTCCTTCAGCAGATCAGCTCTGAATGCTCGGGAAAAGCGTTGATCGCCTTGTTCGACACCCTTCCCATGGATTTTTCTCCAATCCCCTTGTATCCTAGCCCGCCATCTTTGTCTTACGTCAAAACCCATGTCATTGAATGACGTAAAATAATTCGCATGGAGATTGCGTCATCAGTCGCGTGACTGCTCTCCCCTGGATTACAGCTAAGTCCTATGGCCTAAGTCAGGGATGCACAACCTACGGCCCGCGGCCATATCCGGCCCGCGACGCGGTGCCATCCGGCCCGCGAAACTTCTGCCCGCAGTGCAGGAAATCGGCATGTTAGTAATAGTAGAAGACCTTAAAAAAAACGAAAAAAAAAAAAAAAAAAAAAAAAGGAAGAAGAAGTATTTATCCCCACGTAGGGGCGTTTCGCAATCTTTTTTTCGATGGACGAACATTTCGATTCAGTGCTCCGACTTGGTGTCTCTACGATGAGGCCGGACATTGAGAAGTTGGTTTCGGGAAAACAACTTCAAATATCCCACTAATTACTACATAATTAATGGTAAGTACAACTTGTTTCTAGTTAAAAAAATGGTATCTGCTCTATTTTTTTTCCTTTTTGTATTTTTGCGGCGAAGTGGCCCGCGACACGGCTGTCCGAAATGGATATGGCCCGCGACACGGTTGTCCGAAGTGGATATGGCCCGCAGGCCGAAAAAGGTTGGGCATCCCTGGCCTAAGTCAACAAATAACTAGAAAACAAGGGGATTTGAACCGCGAATCTTACATACATACATGATCATCATCAGTTCAGTTTTGTAGCACACTTACAAGTTTATGGCAAGTTCGCCGCGTTTTTTTTATAAATGCTGTTAAAACATAAAATTACAACTCGTTGTTAAGAATGTTACTGATAGTGGACAGTGGCAAAGAAGCGTCGAGGGTATTTGATCACACAAAAAGTAAATCCTCGGTCTTGGCATCTTGTGTTAGCCTTATATTTAAAGAAACCCATGGTCTAAAAGCACATCCCGAATAAAACACAAACAGAGGTGAAATTCGTGACCTCACGCTTGAGAAAAGATTATCTAATTGATATATTGTCCCTTTCTCCGATAAGGTGAATCTTCGACAAAATAAAGGTATCCACCCAGGGTTGAGGAAATGGTGTCTTGAGCTGAGCTTTACTTATTTATTAAAGAAAAATGAATTCCATTAGACTTTTTTCAAGTGGATAAAACATAGTTTCAAGCCTGCTACCAATATAAAGTCGCTCAAAGTCATGATGCAAATATTCAGTTGCTTCCAGTACTAGTGGACCATCATAAGTAAAAATATCCAGTTTGCATTGATCAATGTATGAAATTTTCATGTTCAAAGCAAATACAAAAAATAATATTGAAGTGGGGACTTAGTATACACTTAACGTTATACGCAATTCTACTTTATTTCTCAATAGAGATGACTTTGAGAGCCAACAACCACATACACACATTGAGCATTTCAGACAAGGTATTGGTTAATGTCATAACACCTTTACTGTGTTTATCAGAACATTTCAAAATATTGATCAATGTCATGACATCGTTACTGCGTTTCTCAGAAAACGCTGCAAACTGCGCACATGAAGCTTAAATAGGTTGCGCTGTGTCCCAGTGGGTTGCAATGGTTGCAGCTGGGAACAGATGTTGAATTGTTTGGCCTTCACAACATTTTGTATGCTCAATGACAGATCCATTACTCAATACAACACAATCCAAAGGTTTTCTCAAAATCCACTCAAACCTTAGTATATTTTATGTAGGGGTACGCCCTTCTTCGCAACGCCGAGTATTACGAGCTCTTCACTGTTACTCTATGGTTTCGTGAATGGAAGTTGCATTTCTCGACTTCTTTCATCTGCTTTGTACTTAGAACTTGCTTTTACGTTGGTTTTCTCTCCGTCATCAAGGCCATACGTTGTTCCCAGAGCCCAAAGATGTCATTCGAGACATAGAGTATTTTCTTTTTCCTTTATCACCCTAGCACTTCTTGGGATGTTTACATAATGGCTTCTTTGATGTTTTTAGAATGAGTTTCAAAATCAACATATTTAGGGGACAAATTTGCTTTCAGCATGGGCCATGAAAATCGACGTTGGATTTTGCATCTTTAAAAAAGCTACGAGAGTTGGTCAAGACATGCATTATTTTCAGCTTTAATTTCATGTTCTTTAGGACAAGGTTTTTGCAACTATGTCTTGGGCTCCTGGATCTTGTTTTGGCATGTTCAATGATGGATTTCAAACACCTTTTTCAAAGGGATAAAGTCGATTTCGGAATTTGTGGTTTTGTGCAGACTTTAGGAGTCTTCGGTTCTGTAGTTATTTGTATCTATGTCGCATTTACCTTCCGCTCCTGCCCATTGGTGGTAGGTGTCTGGGCGATCTTGGCGTTCCAATCACTGACTACAGTAAGGACTTTCTATCTTTATGGTCCTTTCTAGCTGTTTGTAAATCTCCTCGACTTGAAGGTCAACACGCGATGAGTAGGAGCGTAATGGAGTGCGTTCATGATGATGTTGTGAGGCTGGGCAGAGATGTGAAAAGAGAACAGCCTGTCGGTAGTAAGCGTATAGCTGATGATGACGCCGGTCACCTCTCTAAATACAAGGAAGCTCATGCCATGCTCGTGTCTCGTGTCCTTGCTATGTTCCAAAGCTTTAGCCGTCAGTTGATGTCTTCCTAGAATCATGGCCATCTGAATGTTCCCCTATCTTTCGATATCTTTCCAACACGTGAAAAGAATAAAATTCAGTTGATACGTCGTTGGTTACACAAGATCTGAATATTGACAACCGAAAATTAGCACAAAGAATCAGCGACGATTTAGGGTCATTGAATATAAAGATGGCGGTAAATCATTCCAAGTCTCTTTATCGTCTCCTCGTTCAATATTAAACATGTGGCATGAGACCCACCATGAATTTCTTCACTCTGTTAGCCTTTACATGCTTTTAAACTAATGGATAAAATATTTTAAGAAGCACATGGCAAGTCCCTTTCAACAACTGAACATCAAGGGAAACAAAAATCGCTAACATTCACTTGCTATTGATCTTGGAGTTCAAGTTCGCCTATATTCTGAAACCATCACTTGAATTCGTTTGTTGAATACTATTTACACTATGATAGTCCGACCGGAACTTTCCCTCGAATAAAAAAAATGAGTCTCTTCTTGGAAATGTCGGTACCTTGCAGTATTCGCATTGTAACTGCGGTTGTTTTGCGGCTTCTATCTGAACTTCGGACTGTGTCAGGCCACATGACCTCCTTCTGTAAACAACTGTGCATTTTATCTCATTTTCAATTTCCTCTAACTATGATAAAAGAAAGCCTTGAAAAGCTCAGTGACAATACGGTAGTAGAAGAATGATACTAGCCTACAGGTGCGAGTAGAGTTAAAATAGTTTCTTTAAATGTACATACCTCTTGTCAGACACAATGAACGACTGCAATAAAAACAAACAAAATTTGAGTTGTCCCTTCCTTTTTCTCGAAAACGTTTTCTATTGGCACGTGATCGTAAGAGTCATGTGACTCACGTGCCAGGTGTTGCGCGTGGTGTTCACCCAAGCGTATGGTAATTCAGTGTTGGTGTGTCGATCAGATCACGGACGTGTACAAGTGGATTGCTGTCTGCCAAGACCAACGCGAAGTTCTCCGCTGTTAGTCTCGGCGAGCCTAAGCAAAGAATGTGACTAATCCGGAAACTTTGTAGTCTCATGCCTCGTGTTAGCAGTTAATCTGAAATGTGAATAAACCGGAAGCTTTATACACTCCTGCCTCGTTTTAGGAGTTAACTTGAAAAAAAATTGTCTGCCAGCAGTCCAGTAATACAAGTTTGTGATCAGGCCGCGTGAGTGTAGTTAGCGGTACTGATGAGAGTTAGTAATGAGAAAAGGAAGGTGGGGGGAGGGGGTAGAGAGGGTGGGGTAGTTAAGTGTAAACCTGCATTTGGTCATGGGTGCAAGGAAACAGAATGGTTGCTACCATAACTGTTTGCTGTTTTGGGTTTGATTTGTATATTAGCAGAAGTAATTACATTTCAGTAAATGATAAGAATATGGAACTGATAAAGAATCTTTGCTGTTATCAAACTCCATCTTAGCTGGAAAAATAATCAACTGCCACAAGCCGCAAGAGAAACAGTTATGATGCTTCTTCACGCGAAAGTAAAGAAGGAAAGAAGGAAAAGGCGGCCGAAGAAAACGAGGCCGCCCAAAGGAAACTTGGAGAAGAACAGGGGAAAGGGAGATGAAAGGAAAGGGCTGGACATGGGGTCACCTGGAGCGGGTTTCAGCCGATCGACATCAGTGGCGGACTCTGGTCTAGGCCTTATGTGCAACCTGATGCACGAAGAGGACAAGAAGAAAGAAGAAGGGAGAAGGCAGGCTCCTGTTGTACCAGGCTACCGGTCGATTTGACCTTTGTCCTATTCGACCACAGCCATCAGTCGATTCAGAGACGGGTATAACATCTCTGGTAGATTCGACCACCGATACCTAAGGGTCACTTGGGGAATAGGCGAATTCTTCTTCTGTTTCTTCTCCTGGCTGACTGATCTACTGACTGACTTTCTGACTGATACACAATCATGCACGTGCAAACACACAGGCGTACATACACGCACAAATGCATTTCAATGGAGGTACAAATGTCCAATTTAAAAATCTACCCATATATAACCAGCCTTCATTTGCTATGATAGGATCTTTTTGTCTCTGTATTTTGTTTTCGTCATTGCATGGTTAAAAATATCACACGGAAAAGTATATAAGCAGACAGAAACTTTATTGTTTCTTAAGAGTCGGAAAAAACAATCAGCTATATTTACACAGTATTTCTTAATTAAAAAGAGGAGTTTTCCATGCCTCCCTGACCACTAAACTAAACCAATTAACACCAGACAGCATAAAATGACCGGTAGCAAAATATATTGTTGGTCAGCGAACTAGCAGCAAGGCTCTTGTAGTCTTTACTACTTTGACTAAAAGATCCCTCTTGTTGACTTAGGAAAACTTGAAGAAGAAAGAATGAAATATTCCTGGTTTGTGATTTCCAACTATTACTTTAATACAAGTTTCTCATGCGAATGTTGCTGACCGTTGAGTGTAGTTTGTGTGTGTGTTCAAAACTTGAGACAAAGCTTGCCGTGATAACATCAACAGAGGAAAGCTCTAGAGATTATCGGTACAAAAAGACAACAGGCCGTGAAGTCAAGTACAAGTCAAGTATACTTTTTTTAAACAGCTTTGTAAAATTAAGCAATATTTTAAAAAGTGTGGTGTACATTGTAGAAAACGCAGTTTTGTAGCAAATGAAACCAAGTCCTCGCCCACAGTCCTCACTGTCTACTGAAGTTGAAGTTCAAACTGTCACGGTCAAATCCACCTGTTATATTATCTAGAGTAGGACTGTTTTTTTCCAAAACATTTATGTACATTTTTGTGACGAATGTTCAAACCTTGGCATCGTTGGTTTGTTTTGTTTTGACATTATAGAGACTTCATTCACAGGTCATCGGACTCTAATTATGAGCAAATAAATTTCTCTAGCTGGTCTCTGTGTAAGCTAGCCTTCAGAACGGTTGCTGCTTCTGGGCTCATATTTCCGAGTATGAGACGTTGCCTGAGGAACCAAAGTCACAAGACTTGGGGATAATCAAAGACTCTTCCAGCCTGTGGTACGCCTGTTCTCCTCGTCTGCGGCGGTAGCGCACAAGCAGTGTGACCGCCAGCACTAGGAGCACGCTGCCCGCACAGGCGCCCACCGCCATGCCAGCTGCACCTTCGGGAGTCACCGCCTGCAACGGTTGTTCACCGGTCATCATCTCGGTCGACGTTTGTTTCTCGTTTGCGGAGGGGTCAACGTAAATGACCGCCGGGGTCATGACAAAGGGCGGGCGCTGCACGGGGGGCAGCAGGAGGCCAGCCATGGCGCCCGTCCGTACGCAGTAGCTGACCTGACAGCCCTGGTCCACGGTAGCCAGGTGCTTGCTGTAACCCTGGGGGCATCTCTGTGGCCACTCGTCGGTCCTCGTCTTGTAGAATGTGAGCAATCTGTTCACCGCGTCGCCATCGAATGCGAAGGGATTCCCTGCGCGACAACTGACAAAACCAGCGAAGGGGACGGCCCCCTTGGCGCCCACCTCCAGGTCGTCGCTGATGCACACGTGAAGATCTCGCGCTGACCCCACGTGCAGGGCGAGGAAGCCGGGAGGGCAAGAAGGACTCTGTGTGACCGGGTTGGGCACGAAGGAGGTGTACAGACCACCGAACAAGTACCCGGGTGTTCCTGGTGCTGACGTTGACCCCTCTGACCCCGTTGTCGCGCACCAGTACGTGCTGGTGGTGGCGACGCTGCTGCGGATGGTGTCCGTGCATCGCTTCCAGAACAGCAAATACCGCGAGCAGCTTTTCTCCGTGCGGCGGGCCTGCGCATCACCTTGCAGCAGCAGCACAGGCTCGTAGTCGGCAGGGCAGGAAAAGTCACCGGTCAGAGGGTTTTGCTGAAGAACAAAGAAGACCTTTGTGGATCCAAAATTCTTGAAGAAACATTGATCTTCTATCAGCGAAACAGCAGAACTAAACGCTCTCAAGTACATGCAGTCGAAACTTATAAAATGACTCACCCCTATCTCCTTAAAAAACAGGCTCAAGTGCTCAACATGAATGAGTTCAGGTCAGAAGAAATCATTTATTAAATGAAGTTTTCATCTCGTATAACTGCCTTAATAGAATATTTCGTCCGGTACGAAACTTTCGAAAGTTCTCCTGTTTTACGGAAATTTCACGATTTTTAAAAAAAATTAAAAACAAGAATAAATAAATAAATAAATAAATAAAACTCATCTTGCCTGTGTCATTCCTTCACAGAGGTTTCCGTTGTCGGAGCCAGGTTTCAAGGCGCAGGTCTGATACATGCCCCCGAAGGTTACCTGGGATGTGGACTGCAGGCAGGAGCCGTCGTCGACGTTGGCGGAGGGGCTGAAGTTGGGGGAGTCGCGCTGCAGGCAGCCAGGGATGACGTTGTAGGTGTAGTAGGTCTCAACAGCCTCCAACACTGACCTTTGAACCTCCGTTATAATCGAGGCCGGAAGTTCAGGAAGCGTTGCCGCGGTGACGAAATAGTGCAGTGGGTCGCCTGAGCGATCCAGAGCCACCAGGTCTCTGAAGAGGAGGGACAGGTGGAAGGTACGTGAGAGGGAAAAATAAAACAGACTGGACAGTAGCTTAGATTATAATGTGAATTGTTATTGCACTGTGGTAATCATTGCTGGACAATAAAAAGTTTAGCCTGAGAGGTGGACAGACAGACAGACAGACAGCTCAAATGACTAATAAAGAAAGAAATATTTGTCACCTGTCTGCTTCTTGAGCCCACTGGTTAAGGGTGAAGTTGGCGGGTCTGTAGAGAGGACCCCCGAAGGTCTCCACCACCGACGAGGTGCGCTGCTTGCTGTAGTCGGACTGGAAGTTGGAGGTTGCCGTGGAGTTGAAGGACGTCTTCATGTTGAAGACGCTGTACAGCGAGGCCGAGACAAAGGACAAGATTTCACTTTTCTTTGCAGAATTTTCTTTCATCCAATCTTCCTTTACATGATCGACCTGCGGAAAAGAAAGGGAAATGTTCATCTTGTATTTGAAGATCACAGTGAGCAAAGTTAATCCATATTAAAGTTAAAAAGTTAATCCTAATCACTCATCCAGACAAAATCAGATACTTCACAATAGGGAGGTCACGTGGGAAGCACAGCACCATGCCTTGAAGAAACAGGGCACTGATCTGTGAAACTCCACAGCATCTTGAAAATACAGAACCCTTATCTGTTCATGATATGACTCACCTGAGAGGACTCATCGACTCACCTGGATGAGCG
Source organism: Pomacea maculata (assembly GCA_004794325.1). Lineage (NCBI taxonomy): Eukaryota > Metazoa > Mollusca > Gastropoda > Architaenioglossa > Ampullariidae > Pomacea > Pomacea maculata. The sequence goes on from SRHC01002266.1 coordinate 233,621, forward strand.
CTGCACCAGCATCGGCGCTGGTGATGACGTGCGTGCCGAAGTCTCTGACCAGCAGCTGCGCCAGGTAGCGCGCCGACATCGGGTCCTGCATCTTGTGAGCCGCCGCCACCTCCAGCAGACGACCGCGGAACGTGGGGTGCAGGGGGGTGTCCGGCTGCAGGTGGACAGAATACCTGCAGACAGGTGGAGCAGTCACTTTCCCTAGTGTCTAACGTCTTAACGGATCTGAGGTTCAACAGAGTTCGTGACGCACACAGGGCTACGCACATTCACCAGCGTGTGACGCACTCATCTCTCCCATACCTGTCACTGCACTCACCTGATGTAGCGTGCCTGGGTTCGAGTTGCCAGAGTCTTGTCCCCGACCAGCTTGGATTTCATGTCTTCAAAAGAGGCTGAGAACCTGCCGCTGATGCTGATGTCAGGAATTTCAAGACCAGCGTCCATGTTGACTGACCGGGACGTGACGCTTGTCCAGTCCTGAGAGGGAAAGACAGATTTGATTGATTAACTGCCGGCATGTCACAAAGTTTTAGCCTAGTGACACCCTTAGTGCGACTTACACATACATGACAAAACTCATAGACCACACATACGCACACACACACACATACACACAAGTATGCATCAAGTACCTTCCAGCTGGCGATCAGTTCCGCGAACACCTGCAGTCGGCTTTTTTTCAAAGGCACGGCGGTCACTGTGTCCGGCAGCAGGAACCGCCCGTCGTCTGTCGTCCGACATTGAGAGAAGTTGAAGGCCACGACCTGTCCTTGCTCTACATTGCGCAGGTTGTCCCATCCGTTGCCAGGCAACACCTCGAATCTCTGTCACAACGAAGCAGTTTCTTACAAGCATTGTTTTGAAGAGTTTTGAATGATCTCATGTGTGCATCAAGCTCATTAAGGAAACATTTAATACCATAACTCTAGAAAATATCTCTGTTGGGAGAATGTCTCTATATCAAAACTTTTGATCTTTAGTTTGAACCGATTGTCAAATAAGTTAATAGAGTCAAACCTTCAGTACAATAACCCTAGCCGTTGTCAAAACTTAGTAACTCTCTGGTGTCAAAATGTTGACATGATCACTAAATGGTGTAAACAACTTCAGTAAACTATCTCTTGTTTCGATATGTTTGTAGTTCGAGATATATTTTGGAGAAAAGTATTGAATAACTTTCCTATGGGAAGTTGTTCTAAGAAAATACAAACAAACTAAATAATGAATATGTCATATTGTATATTTATCCCGAGTTAAGTCAGTCAGAGTTACCTCCATCAAGAAGTTGTTGCTGGCCGACTCCTGCAAGCAGCGCCTGGGGTCCCCCACCGGGTAGCGAGAATCTGACCAAACCATGTCCCCATCATATGTATCTCTCACACTTTTGCCTGTAAGACCACCAGCAGTAGCGACAGGTGGAAGAGGGAGGAGAGAGACGACGCCGACGACTAAAAGCAATGTGGAGGGGGTGAGCATGGCGGGGAGGAGGCAGGGTACTTGTCTGAGGAAGGTTTCGCCTGCAAAAAAACAGTTACACTGGGTGAGAGATGTGACAAGGGTTTTCTTGCAATTGTTGTGAAAGGAAGTTTAAGATAATGTTTGCAGGTTAAATGGGTTTCGTTCAAAAAAAAAAAAAAAAAAAAAAAGAAAAGATTGGACCTGGGTTTGTATTGTGGAGCGCCAAGAGTAAGTCAGCGAGTCATTCATTCCAGCCAGCAGGTACATAAGCAATCAGTCATTCTACAGCATGTACATACATTGTTTAGGCTTTTAATACAAAAAGAATAGTAATCAGTAGTATCTATAAAGAGACAGCGAGGCAGAACGAAAAGAAACTACAGACGTTGAACCAATGTCTGATAAAATGGAAGGATGGCACTACATGCAGTGGTATAAGAAAAGTATTAAACAAGGCAACGACAGTGTCAAAAGCTTTTATTGGAAGACTGAAAGTGAGAAAATTCTGATAAAAAGGAAACTATTATTTTCAAGTCTTTAGTAATGCAATGAGTCATGTTTCGATACATACAAAACACTGGTATTTCAGACAGTCTTTATGTGTTCACTCACTTTCGTGTGTTCTTCTTGTTGACACACTTCAGTTTGAAGGATGAGTATAAGTTTTTCATTTGCACACTTTGGTAAACATGTTCATATAAAGGGTTCATTAATTTAAGCTGTCATAATCTGTCTATTTGATTTTATTTTCTTTGTTTTTGTTTTTCACTTTTATTTGATAGTTTTTTTAAATATTTTCCATTTCTAATGCTCTCGCGTTTTCTCTCTATCAAACTTTCTCGCGCTCTTATTTTCCACTTGTTTTCTGTCTCTTTACCTCTGCTTTTGAACCGCTGCCATACTCTTCATCTTTTAAGATTTTACTTTCAGATACATTCCTTCTCTTCTTGTCTTTTCTTATGCGCCTTTGAAATTAGACGAAATGACAAAGGAGCTAACGTTAGCTTTTGCGACATCTAATCATCTTATCGTCATCCATCTTTACCTCTTCTTGAAAACCTCATTATCTTACTTCACCTCCATCAACCTTTGAAACAACTCCTTTTCTTTCCGGTTAGACTGACCTCCCTTTGCTTTGAAGATCTCGCCATGAAAGGTGTTTGCAGGCTCGTGTGTTCTGTATCTTCTAGCAAACATAATTTACAACTTAATAATGGTAATGTTAGCTACAACCCTTCTCGTGATAGCTACGGCTACTTACAGTTGATGGAAAGGTTGGTTCTCTGGAGCTCTTCCCTGTGCAGGACACGGTGAGGAGTGACTACCACTCACCTCCTCGGGGCCGGCGACGAAGACTGTTTGTTCATCGATGGTCTGGCAGTCTTCTGATTATCAGGGATGTAAAAACATGTTGGATGGGACAGTTCCCTCTTCCCGTGTTTCACTTTCTCAAAGACCCTTGTGACCGGGTCTGACTGTATGTATGTGTTCACTATGTATAGCTTATGTCATCTCAGTTTGTTGACTGCACGACGAGTCGCTGTTTCATTGTTTAAAGCGAAAGAAACAAACAAGACGGCCATTGTCACAAATATAAAGTGATCTGTTTTTGTCACTTGTCTGATAACAGAAATAAATAAACACACAAGCAGAGAGACTGATAATAAGAGACATACAGAGATATTTGATTGAAAGATATTGAGAGAAACACCAACATAGATATCGATACTAAGACAGATGTGTGTGTGTGTTGACAGAGATGAACATGCAGAAATTGAAAGACAGATTCATAGACAGACGAATGGATATTTAGAGTGCAAACTGAGAAGCAGATCGTCTGAAGAGGACGACTGACGGATTCAATTCTTTGTGACACGTGCATAGAAATGTTCAACAACTTCCGGTCTCTCAACTTCTCTCAGTATTGACTGACTCACACAGCAACAAACGTGTTTCTAAATACGTACTTCAACTTACTCACGTGGTCTGAGCAAATGACTCACACTTCTAGTTAATATTGTTCCTGTTAGTCTCAGGACACTTTTTATGGAGGAAACTTTAAAGTTCAACACGGTGCACATAAATATATCAAACATTTCTTTCTAAACATAATATAGACATAATAGATACAAGATGTTTGTTTGTGTTTAACGCCGTGCCAAAAACACAAACACACATTTTTATCTATGATGTCAATAGTAGAGCTACAGTACTATTTTCTACAGTTTGTCGACATTTATCTTTCGGTTTCATCAAATATTACAAGTTGTTCCCGTGCAAAGTGAGAGTGTTTGTAGTGCAGAGATAAAAGAGCAGAAAGTCACAGAAGCCCACAAAGACTAATTTGAAAAATATTTTTTAAATGAAGATTTTTTAAATTTTGAGACTCAGTGAGAAAAATGACCCAATCTGTACAAGTTATTACTTTTAAAAATAATTATACCACTTGTTTAGTGAAAACATAAACCAGTAAAAACCAAGCAGAACGCATTAGAATTTTTTTCATAACAAAGTCAGGAGACGCATTGGATAAAAGTAGATATACAATAAGGTTGAGTAGACATTGCCGCCAGCTGTAGCAATGATTCCCATAACACATGTCAGGATAGTGCATGGATGTGTTCACATTGTCAATGCCGCAAACAACAGAATAAATGGGACCGTTATGTTAATTAGTCATAGCTTGATTTGACTTTCTGTGAATGGCGATGTAGGTAGGGTAATATTTTGATAACGGAAGGAGGTATTTAACTCAAATTTAAGTAAATAATATTGCATACTATATTACGGCAAAGCAGCCAGCCCTGTAAACAGATGCCACGTGCAGAGAAAGAACAGCGTGCCCGAGACGAGAAATCAACTCTGGCAGCCAACCTTCTCTGTATTGGTGACAGGCGCTAACCGTTGCGCCACCGGGCCACTAGATACTAACAGGGGCTCATCGACATCGACGATGAGGGAGAGGATTCGTCCAGTGTTTCAGGGAGAAGCCTGGCATCTGTCTGAGGAGGTTCATATGTATGTGCGAGAATGTGTAGGTGTGCGTGTGTGCTGAATGTCATGTATGGGTATTGTCATGAAAGAGTGGGGGTAGGGCTGTAGTGGGGGTTTGCACATCTGTTTTACTGAGAAATTATGTAATTTCTCTCTCTAGAAATTACGTCATTTACGCGGGTGTGGGTGGGAGCTGCAACTGACCGTGACCCAAACAGTTCTGGGACGTCGAACAGGGGAGGCAACCAAGTGCACGTGACTATTGGTGTAACGAGATAAGTGGCGAGAGTGTGTTGTGCGAAGTATTGTGTTGTGTGTGCAGTTAGATTAAGGTTAGTTGAACAGTGACTCATTAGTTAACTGGACACATTAGGGGAAACAACTGGGAACAGAACGACCTAGGGAACCAGCCAAGTAAGGGGAAACAACTTATTACAAAGTTACTTGTTCTTGTGTATTCCCTTTTATAATTTTTTAGTAAAGTATAGTAATCTCTAAAATGTACTAAATTGTCCCAAGTTGTGTTTTTAATGGGGTGTGAATGCTGGGGGCTCGAAAAGCTAGTTATAGAGTGTAGATCTGCAATTTAGTATCAGCGCATGTAGGGAAATGTCGGCGTGGTTTGGTGTGGGTGTCGACGGTGTGTTAGACCGAGTTTCAGAAATCATATCGACTACCAAATCAACGGACTTCGCCCCAGAGTTGCGACAGGTATGTATGTCTGCCCGTTATGTTGTATGTTATATATAGAGAGACTTGACTTTGTGTGTGTGTGTGTGTGGGAGGGTGATTGTAAGCAAAAACAAATTGAGATTGTGGGAGTGTGAAGGATTATAATTAGTGAGGTATTTTTTTGAGAGATTTAAGAATGTATCTGTCATGAGACTTGCTTAATATTTTGGAGATTCATTAGTGTGTGTTAAATAATGTGTACAACCATTCAAAGTTGAGAACAGAAAAAGAATACTTCCAAAAGAGAACAAAAGAAGAAAATAGGCGTTAAGCCAGTATTAATCCACGTGGGTACATTCAAACTGTTAACTAAGAGCCCATTTTAATTGAAGTAACGCTAGACGGTGACTGTGTCCAAGTCTGTGTCACTAGTCCCAGTGTACTGTGTCCTGATTAACCGTCTTTATCTATTTACATATATCTCGCGCATGAGTAAAGTTACAAAATCTTGACGACTCGACAGATAAATTAAAAGATCAGGAAGAAGTTTAAAGGGTTCTTATAATTATACATCTTGCTTGCGAGCTCAGTTTAACTCGTCAGAATCTTGTTGAAGTGGACAGTTGTCCAGGGAAAGATGAAGATGGCAGATCCCTGTCTTTGTCCCTGGCTCTGGCTTCTTCTGCTAACGAGTTCTGTGTGCAGTGCAGGTAAGAGTGTAGATGATTCACAAGATACGTAGTTACCAACTCCAACAGTTTAGTTTTCTTTCTGTCTTTTTTTCTTTTTACCAGGAGTCAGTCACGTGTTGCTAAAATCGTGGGTTCAAATCGTACATGTTTTAGTTTGGTGATGAACCTGTTGAGTATTCTTGCGTGATTGTTACAACTTTGCATCCACAGATAGTTCAGATGTATAGTTCAATCTCCAGAAATCTGTAGTTTTTTGTGATTTTTGTAACATTTATTTTGTCTCGCAGATACATAGCACATCAAATACAATGTCTTACAATATAAAACAAACATACACGTAATTAAACAGTCATAATATGATATATAGTTGAACCTCTAGTAAAATAATTCTGGCTGGTAGTACAGTGAGCAGGTAGGTTTTTATTTCCGTACGACTCACTGTATGAGTACTCGACAGTTTAGAAAATTCACAGGCATGAAAAAGTATGCAGAGAGTTTTCTGAAAGTTTGTGAATAATATCCCCACAAACATCCTAGTGAAATGTTTGCAGACGATTCACACATCACCAAGACTGAGGCATTTGTGTCCCCCAACGTCTAGAAACATGACAAGTTATGGTGAATGGTAATATCTAAGAGCCTGTGGAACTTTCATTATTGATGTTATGCCGATATGAACAGTTGGAAATACACCAACTTCTCTAAAACCTCATATCCTTATTCCAAGATATGACTTATTTAAATCCAACCTGAAATACTCGGGGAGCGTGGTTTAATGCTTTCCTCCTTAACTTCAGCAAGTGAATTGTAAATTCATAAAACAAGTCCAGCTCTGACATATGCAGGTCTGTGAGACCACGAAAACACTGATTTTTTCAGAATAAATTCATTTGTAGACAAATTAAATATCTTTATTTCAGATCTCAGCTTCTGCTCATGCGCGATGTATGGCTCGTGTGAATTCCGAAACGTTTCACGGGCCAGTCTCCTTAATCAACGTATGTTACAGCTTTTTCACCTTTTGTTCACCACAAACAATCAATGTATCATTTAATATTTTACAAATTCCTATAATACTTTTAAACAGGCGCATTCTTTGAATATTCACGGAGACATGAGTAGAAGACAAAAATATTGGGAAAGGGGGGTAAGTGTGAGGGAAAGCAAGATACATACTTTATTGTATGACTTCTATAAATCCACTTTATTACTTATTTCGCTAGGATATGGTTTTTAAATTGTGTTGATACTTACCCGTTTTAAAAAAAAACAATTTGTCGAGGTTATGCAGATTTTTCTATTTCCTGACATACCTATATCGTATTATTAGCAATATGATTAAAATAAACACTTTATCACTACTTGTCTTCTGCACTGCACGTGGATTGATACTTTTTTTTTTTTTTTTTAAATCAAAATTACTTAAGAGTATAAATTTACTAACCAAAACTAAAACAAAGATCCTTCCATAAAACATTGCTATGGCAGATGACTGACTACTCGTCTCACCCTCAACGGAACGGATATCATTTCCGGGAGTTAATGTCTCTTTACGATTCTATAAATTCATTCTCGACCTAAAAAGTGTAACTTATGTAAATCAGGCTATACGTATAATTGGGATCACTTAGTTGTGTCTCTTCAACCAACTGATGACAAATATTTTTATCTTTATAGCAATTTCATATTATAGATAAAACTACTAGTCATTAATTAATATCTTATTTATTAATGTACATAAAAGCTTTGCAATTTTTTCCAGATTAAAACTTCCCGTTTCAAAAATAAAGAAGGTTTTGTTTAGGTCATTGTGATTTCCAAAAGAGACATTTTGTAATTTATTTTGCACTTGGGGACAGAAAATGTGGCATTGGGAAAAGCAGCAAAAATGAGTTCCTACTATAGGAACGCAAAAGATAATGAGGTATCTGGTCCCGCCTGTCTCGCTGTGAACGGCAACACAAACACCACCTTCAGGCCTCTGAACCAGTTTCAAGACAGCCCCAACTGTATTCACACTGGGGACAACGACAGGGAACCCTACTGGGAGGTCAACATGGGTCAACATTATGCTATTGCTAGCATTACCATCTACTGGAGAAATAAAAGTAGATATTCTTTTGTCCGTTGTCCATTTATTTATTAATATTGGTCATCTTATCTTTACTCTTTTCCTAGAGAAAATATATAATTTTTATCTCTGTAAATTAATATCATGACTTTAAATTATATTAAAACTGTTTTTATTAAACTTATTTTAAAATTTCCTTTCAGTGATTTGTTCAATTAAAAAGAGTAAACTTAGAACAAAATAAAGGCACATTTGGCTAGAAGTGTTTTTTAAAAAGCATTACTTGACTGCACCTTTTACACATTTTTAATTTTTCTTTTTTTGAATCCGTTAGATCTTGGACGCAGTAAAGGAGTCAATGTGACAGTTGATGGACAACTTTGTCATGTCTTCCAGAACACAGCTTCTAACCCATCATCATTTGCTTGTCGTACACCTCTGACTGGACAGACTGTCAGACTGTCAAAAAGGGACAACTCGAGAAACCATTATTATCTCACTGTTTGCGAAGTGGAAGTGTGGGGTACGAAAACAGCGATTGACCATAGAGTGATCAACAAAAACGTATTTAAATAGTAATAATGAAGTTTGGCTACTAAATCATTCAAACTACCACCAATAAGTAGACTTTCTCTTTTTCGACCTTTTTCACTGAACCACACGCATGAATAGATTCTATCATTTGCACGATACACTTCGAAATTTCGTTTAAAAAAAAATCTGCACATTTTCTACATAATGAAGGGCGAGATCAGAAGACGACATGAAGGGCAGATAGGGATACCAATATCGGAGGAAAATACAGGGGAAAGTATAGATGACACCATCGCACGAAGTGACAGCAGTCATGTGTACTAGTCACCAACCACCTTCACCAAGACAGGCCAATGCAATGCGTCAGTTATTGCAGACCACTAAAGTCCTCCAACAGGACACCTTCCCACTATGTTAAATATAAAAGTATGCAATGTTTGTAATCATCAAGGTACTTCAATGTGTGTTTCCTGTTCCCATGTCTCGTGCAGCCATAACAACCGTTTCACCTTCAACACCTGAGGTCACAAGTTCGACACCTGAGGGCACAAGTTCGACACCTGAGGTCACAAGTTTGGCCCCTTCAACACCTGAGGTCACAAGTTCGACACCTGAGGTCACAAGTTTGGCACCTTTGACACTTGACGTCACAAGAATGGCTGTTATAATCGCAGGATCGTTTTTGTGCGGCTGTGTTGTGACTGGACTCTGTGCGGCGCTTGTTCTGTAAGTTTACAATAAAAGAGCAAACAAACTTCACTGTATTCCATCTCAAGGCACTTTGTACAGTGATACCTCGGTTCTCGAACATAATTCGTTCCGGGAGGACGGTCGAGAACCAAATTGTTCGAGAACCGAAGCAATGAAACCCATAGGAAATAATGGAAACTGTATTAATTCGTTCCAAGCCCCAGAAAATGCCTATTTACTGGCCTAATTTGTATATAATATGTAGAAAAACATGAGTCTCAACAAGAAATAAGAAATAAAAGTGTATTTATTAAAACAAAAAAAACAAACAAAAAAATGTACAGTACAGTACAGTAAATTGTGTTTCATTTACTGTACCTGTACCAAACTTTATGGCAGGAGGGAATGAATGTGGAGGGAGGAGGGAAGGGGGATGGTTATTGTTTTGAAGGGGAGTCCTCTTCAATAAAAACAGAGGGTAACTGCTCTTCGGCTGTTTCTGTTCTCTGTATCTTTTGCTGAGGAGAATCAGAATCTTGCTCTGCAGTTGCTTGTCTGATTTCTTTACGGAAGAATTTGTCAATTGTTTGCTGTTTTTTTCTCCTTTGCAAAATTTTGCGGAAAGTGGACATAACATTGTCATTAAAAATGTTAACTGCTCTATTTGCTACCACTTTATCAGGGTGATGTTCAACAAAATTTGCGATTTCTGCCCATTTTGCACACATTTCATGACTCTCTCCACAAAAACGTGACTCTCTCTCTCTGCACTCACACTGATGACGCAAGCAAGGCGCGCTGGGCCGAATGAACGCCATTCGGCTCATCTCGGACGTTCGGATGTTCGAGTTCCAAATATTTGTTCGGATTCCAAGACAAAATTTTCTCGAATTTCCTGGTCGAATACCGATTTGGTCGAAAGTCAAGGCGTTCGAGAACCGAGGTATCACTGTACTTACAAAGCAAAATTTAAAGGGAGACAATCAGGGTCATTGCAGTCTACGTTATTATTGATTCCATGTTACTGAGTGGACGCATGTGAGTTAATTTTTCCAGGTGTAATAAAGTATAAATACATTTCAAACGTGCGTTTCCTAAGTAAAACTCCTGTCATTTTGTTATTTGGGAGATGGTTAATTTCTAGCGTTGTATTTTTATGTTACAGTTACAATTACGACTGATAAAGACAATTTTAACACTAAAAATAGAACGTAATAACTTGATAACATTTGTCTATATAAAAACTTAGTTCTTCCCAATGTCGCTGAAAGTCAAATTCACTATTTACTTACTGATACTTGCAGGTGTCCCGTTAAAGCTTTTCATAGGTTTGCCAACCTCAATTCTATTTTAGGTGTTTCCGGCACCGAGGAGTTTGCAGGAGGCTGACACGTGTTCAAGTTACGCAACGTGGACGTCACGTAAGCCCACAAAGTGGTGACGTCAGCATGACAGAGGTCAGGGAGTCAACTCAGGCTTCGCCACCTTGCGCTGCTCAAATTTCAGGTAAGTGCAAAGGGATGATAGAAAGTTGTAAACAACTAAGTCACTGGTAAATTTTGGACAACGGTTGTTAGTTTTTTTTTCCACAGTTGTACAATAACCTGAGAAAGTAAAAGAGATAGATATACACTGAACATCTGTACATATATACATCTATACATTTGCTTGCTTTTACCTGAAAATGTAAGAAAAATGTGTGTGTGAGAGAGAGAGAGAGCTAGGTACAGGAGAGATACGTTCATATATACACTAATACTTGATATACACGTTTTTCTTCAACTTCACAACGGAAAGGTAAGCTTGCGTAAACTTCTCTGTTGTTGACCTGATTCCGTCTAGTGATGTTTGCAGACATCTGTGCTAAAGAAATAAGACCTTTAGGTCATACTTTATATATATATTATTTAGGTTTAATTTTCATCTGAAGTATACTTCAAACGTTTCTAATTCACTAGTTCATGTAGCTCTGGAAACACAAAAATCAAGAAATTTTAATTGTCTTCTCCACAGCATCCGCTGAGGCTGCAGAAGGAGACGAGCGACGCCCTCATCATGATGGTGAGACTCCAGAATACGTCAACGCCAGGATGGGTCGGAGCCTGGAGGTCCTCGTCCCACAGAAGAAAGGAAATGCTTACAAACCTTTTCCCACGCGCTGGTCTGAGCACAAGGTCGCCACCGTCCCCAGCGCGAGCTCGTCTGACGATGAAGAGTACCAAGAGATAATATAACCTGTTCAACTCATTCTCTACATCAGAAACTTATCGTCGACTGGGAATCACCTGGTTGATTCGACACTGGGCTGTATAAGAGGAAAACCCCAATGTGACAAGCAAAATGCAAAATTGTCTCTAGTTTTTTTAATCTGCAGTATTTATTGCATACATCACGAAATGCATGCTAATAGTAACTGACCTCTGGTTAACACCTGTAAACAATCAAGTCATACACTATGTCTGAGATTTTGTTGCCGGTCTCTTGTACAGCAGTTTTGGAGAATCTCTGGAAAGTGTCCCGCAGTAGTCACCCAGCATGGTAGTGGACAACTAACCCTAATATCTTTTTTCATTGTTGCGATATATTGATGAAAATGTTCACCGTGTTCATCACTAACCATATCACAGTGGTCAGGAAAGAAATCCAGATGGGAGTGAAGAAAGTGAATCTTTAGAGACATATTGCAGCCAGGTTTCTGATATTGCATCAGCATATCTTTTACTAGTTCCTTGTAGTTTTCTGCCCTGACACTCCCGAGAAAATTTGTAGGCACTAGACGTAAAGCATTCCATTCTTGTCTGGCATCACTCGCATCAAGTTGTTGAACCGGTCATCTTCAAAGAGCTCTCAAATCTGAGGACCTACAAAACTCCCTCTTTCATCTTTGTTTCAATGAGTCGGGGGAATTTTTCATGCAGGTATCAGAAGGCTTGAAAAGTCCGGTCCATGGCTTTCATGAAGTTCTGCATCAAAGCTAGTTTGATGTGATAGCAGGAAATGAGAGAATTGTGGAAGAGAGAGTCAAATCAGTAATACAGTTTTATTATCCATAGCATTTACACATTCAGCAATCTCTATTTATAAGTGTATTATACATAAGTAAAATTGTAAACATCGAGTTTTTGTGGAGTTTTAGACATCATAATAAATGTATTGCATAAAACTAGCCATTGTTCTTTGTTACTTTATTAATAATTAATGAAATCTAAAAATAACCTTTCAGAGATAGGATCAGTTGTAATTATTCCGTTCCTTTCACGTGAGTCTGGAATATTGACAGAATAAGACTGAAAACTAAAGAATAAAGATAAAAACTAAACTTACAAATAGTCTGCTTTGAAAATACTGATAAGCTTTCATTCTCATCACGAAATGTGTTGAAGGTCTGTGTACTTCGAAAGGCATGATGGAAGGGAGATAAGCATGTAATTTAGACAGATAATTCCTGGTACTGTCCCTTACATTGTTTACTAGAGTCTGCTATGTCTCACAAAGCTCCTAATAAAATTGTACTGCTGGAAATTTAAAAATCGTTTTTTTTTTCCCATTCCCCGTTAATTTTCTAAGTCTGGTCATGTATGTCCATCACGAGTTACTGACCCTGTCTGTACCTGAGCGGCTGTTTGTGCCGCAGAAAACAGGTGTAACTATATTTCTCTTATTTAAGGTGTTGGAGGATATCTGCAGGTAAACTTCACTTGCTGCATCAAGACATCAATGTTTGACACACCTTGTCACGTGTTCTCCCACATGTCCTACCATATGTTTTGTTACAAGTCTTGGGGATATTTTGTTACATATTCTGTGACTTAGCTTACAATATGCCTTGTAACATGCTTTGTTTCATGTTTTGTAACACATTCTCCGAAACGTCATGTCGTGTAACATGCCTGGTAATGTTCATCTGCCTTCTTCTAAATCGCACTTTTGTGTTATATAAAATATTTTTCCTGGATATGGTCAAACAACATATGTCTCCTTCGGTAATAGTTGACGCTAATGGTTACTTTTTTCATCGGTGAGAGATTGCCTGATAACAGATATCAATAAACACACAGGCTGACAGACTGATAATAAAAAAAAAACCTACAGACATAGTAGATTGACAGATATTGAATCACCAACATAGATATCGAGAGGAAAGCATATATACAGACTAAAGGATATTAAGACAGATGTGTGTGTGTTGACACAGATGAACATGCAGATATTGAAAGACAGACAGATTCATAGACGGACGAATGGATATTTAGAGTGCTTACTGAGAAGCAGATCGTCTGAAGAGGACGACTTACGGATTCAATTCTTTGTGACACGTACATAGAAATGTTCAACAACTTCCGGTCGCTCAACTTCTCTCAGTATTGACTGACTCACACAGCAACAAACGTGTTTCTAAATACGTACTTCAACTTACTCACGTGGTCTGAGCAAATGACTCACACTTCTAGTTAATATTTTCCCTGTTAGTCTCAGGACACTTTTTATGGAGGAAACTTTAAAGTTCAACACCGTGCACATACACATATCAAACATTTCTTTCTAAACATAATATAGACATAATAGATACAACATGTTTGTGTTAACGACATGCCAAAAACTAAAAAGCACATTTTTTATCTATAATGTCAACATTAGAGCTACAGAACTATTTTCTACAGTTTTTCAACAATTATCTTTCGGTTTCATCAAATATTACAAGTTGCTCAAGTGCAAAGTGAGACTATTTGTGGTGCAGAGATAAAATAGCAGAAAGTCACAGACACTCCGCAGGGCTTCTGCTATGGCTAAATTCTTTGGGGTCCCAGGGACCCCTTCCTCAGATTTCTAAGGGGTCCCAGGCTAACTCTAAGGGGTCCCTTTACAATGTAGAAAAAAATCAACAAATCAACTACTTTGTTCAACTGCCTTTCAGGCACACAAAGCACTGTAATGTCTAGTCAGAAACGGCGAGATTTCTGTGCCATGATGTCTGTGCAAGCATCTGTGATGAGCTTATGCTCATTGTACTTGGGGTGCTCACTTTCTTTCCGTTTCTAAGGCAATGAATTTAACCACGATGTCAACGACATCTTTGAAATAAGTTAAATAAGCTGCACCTGGTGGTGGATGGGAGAGGATGTATGAATGCCTCAGATGCCATCATTCAAGAGGAAGTTCTCGACCGTAACCTGGCAATTAATAAGTTAGTGAGAACTAGAGTTGTAAGAAACATCAACGAGAGGTGGCACTTTGATAGAAGTATAAAAGTTGGGGTAAAAAAATCTGGCGCAAGGTAGAAAAGCGAACCTCGGCAAGACGTGGCTCCCACAGCTCAGTGACATTCAGTGGATTCTGAATGTTACGTAAATCATGAGATGATCGAAGGTGTTTGAAACTGTACAAATAAATTAAACGAGTTTCAGTTGCAAACTATATTTAGCAATAAAACGCCTTTCTCAGCAGACTAGTACTTGATGTAAGGTCTAAGAAAAGTGAGGCGAAACGGCTTCTATCTGAACATACTGTCTTTCCTTACATCTTTCTTTACTCATAAGAGGGGATAATAATATTTAATATTTTCAGTTCATTCCTCCTGATGACTGACCTAAAGTACACCTCGGTTTGAGTCCAATCTTTGAACTTTTACAAATGGCCAACAATTCACGACTGCAACATAGTGTCCCCACTGTGTCTTTCTTCGCTTATCTAACCCGACCATTATGCGATCAATTCAGTTGTTTTTATGTTTGTGTCATTTGCGCTGTTCATTCTTCTCTCCTTTTTAAATTCTAGTTTTTTTTTTGTTTGTGGAGAATACAGTCAGTCCTAACCCCGACAGAATGTTCAGACAGAAGTCGTTTCGCATCAGCGCTCAGACCCTACCGCAAGTACTGGGTGAGGGAGACGATTTATTGCCATGCTAGTCGGCAGTGCCTGTGATGTCCACCCCGCCTTTTGTCCGGGTAGTAATTGAAGACGACTGGCCGATGGCAGTCCACACCTCGTGTACTCCTACCTTCCCTTGCACGGGCGATACCACTCACTACCCCCCGGTGGGAAGATATCGGCCTTCAATAGAACTCTTCTTGGTAAGGGAAAACAAACTCAGTGCAAGGGCAGCTACTCTCGCCTTGCAGCAGACGACAACAATAGGTTGGTCTACGAAGTCAGACACTACACCTACCCAATGTTGTATCTGTTCTTCGTCCAAATTTGAAGGGGTCCCCTGGGACCCCATTGATGAAAATTGAAGGGGTCCTCCGAACTTTTAATGCGTACTGTACGCAATTTTCTGCGTAATCAGAAGCCCTGGACTCCAATGACTAATTTGACAAATAATTTTGTTAAATAAAAAAATTAATTTCTTTCAAGAGTTAGTCAGAAAAATGACCCAATCTGTACATGCTATTACTTTTAAAAATAATTATACCACTTGTATAGTGAAAACATAAACCAGTAAAAACTAAGCAGAACGAACTAAAATTTTTCCAGAAAAAAGGTCACGTGACGCATTGGATAAAAGTAGATATACAATAACATTAAGTAGACATCGACGGTAGTTATAGCAATGATCAGACTAATCCTGGTAAGTACACAAAAAGGTAACTCCAATGTTATTTGAAAAATTACTTCAATTCAACACTTTTAACAATTTCAAGACATGTTCAAGTCGGTTTACAGCAGTGACACATGTCCCCAGAAGAATATTGGCATAGCAATCTGTGCATTTAGAAATTAAAATAACTGCACAATATTTACACATATTACAATGATTACAAGGATTAGATGATACCATATTATATGCGTCAATATGCGAACATCACACGGTGTAAGTACATATAGACTTTTATCGTTATAGAATAGTAGGTATTGTAATTGTATGTGCTACACTTCTTCTATTATCAAAATATACGCCTACTTATACCGCCATGCACTGGAATGTCAAATCTTATCAAGATAGACTAATGAACATAATTATGGTCTCATCCATCCTGTTGGCCGAGGTCTTGACAAAGTAAACACATCCATGCACTATCCTGACGGATAGTATCAAGTATCTGAAGGTAAGGGCTCTCCCACAATGTCTGCCATTGGGGGTGAACATTAAAGATATTACCTGTCCCTTGAAGACAAAGTTAAAATTTCTCTTTGCAGTGGGTACATGAAAACCATATCAAGTAGAAAATATTTCATAAGGCACAGAAAGTGCGATTCAAAGGAAAGCAGGTGAGCATGTACCAGGCATGTTACAGGATACACGTTTAGAGGATATCTTACAAGACTTGAAAAAAACATGTTACAGAGCATATTACAGAATATTTATCAGTTGATTGTAAAAGTTATAACCATTTCATTGAGGCTCTACTATCCCTGCTTTAATTTTTTTTTTCTAAAATGTACATAAATTTTAACGAATGTGACGATAGTTTGCAGGTCGGTCATTTTGGGTTTTCTCCTTAGACACCCCGTTGTCTAGTCAATCAGCCGACTCACAATCCAGGGTAGTGGTGTGATGTAGACCCTATGTTTATATCACCTCTTCGTATTCTTCATTGTCAGACGAGCTCGAGTCGGGGACGGTGGCGACCTTGTGTTGAGACCAGAGCGTGGGAAAAGGTTTGTAAACATTTCCTTTCTGTTTAAAGGCGAGGTCCTCCAGGCTCTGATCCATGCTGGTGTTAATGTATTCTGGAGACTCGTCATCATAATTAGGGCCTCGTCCATCCCCTGCTGCACCCTCAGTCAAGCCTTGCGGAGAAAACAATATTTCTTTGTAAAGGATAGGATAGAGAATACCAGTAAATGTCCTGTCTACATACATTTTACAGAGGACGAATATTCTTTTGTTTTGTCCCAGATATGTTGAAAAATTATATATGCACAGTGTTCATATCTATACATGTATATATTGAATTTTTGTAGACATAAGGAAACGTGGCACTTGGTCCCTTAAGGAGCTAGCAACCACTTTCAAAATAGTTAATACTGATGAACCTGGACAGTGGTTTTGGACTGTCCTGCACACCCTGTCACTTACCTGAACTAGCAGCAGCGTCAGGTGAAGCCTGGAATGGTTCACTGGTCTCTGTCATGATGACGTCACCGCCTTGTGAACTTGCGTTACGTCCACGCTGCCGACCTTTGACCCGCCTCAGCCACCTGCAACATCGCTGTTATATATGTACAAGCGAGGTTTTACAGATCAAGGTGGATAATCCATTTACTTACTCTTTGTCACCCTTCTGACCAAAGTTCATACAGTTATTTCCCCTTTCCCCAATGCTAATTTCTTTGCCTCTTCATTAGTCTTCACGAAGAGTGTTAAATATTTTAGAAATATTTTTTTAAAATATTTTTTGATTGGAGAATGTTTCTTGACTTGCGTAGAAACTTCAATTATATCACAGACAATGCCATTAAAACCTGACTGTGTGCAACAATACAAAAGTACAAGGTGGCTTGAAAAGGAGGACAGAGTGAAGTTTGTTTTCTCTTTTCCTGTGAACTTACCAAACAAGCGCCGCACAGAGTCCAGTCACAACACAGCCGCACAAAAACGTTCCTGCCATTATAACAGCCATTCTTGTGACGTCAGATGTCTGAGGTGCCAAACTTGTGACCTCTAATGTCAAAGGTTCCGAACTTGTGACCTCAAATGTCAAAGGTGCCAAACTTTTGACGTCAAAGGTTGAAGGTGAAAAAGTTGTTCTGGCTGCACGAGACACGGGGTGGAAAACACACATTGCAGCATCTTTAAAGCGTTACATTTGAGAATTGTAAACAGTAAATGGAAATATTCGTCCATACCTTCTAGGAAAAGTAATACCAATAGAAAAATAATACTTAGAAATACGTACTTAAAAACACATGAAAGTTGTAATTTTATAGTAGGAGATAAGATCGGAGAGAACTTTCATGAAGTACGGCAATATTTAAAATAAATTGGATTTAAACACTGGGCTTCAAGACGATATTTGAAGACATAAATGACTGCTTTAATATCAAAGTACATATGACATCCTCGCGATGAGGGAATGTAACAGGCTGCAGAATGTAAGTGATGATTTTCCTTCTAACACAACGTAGCAACGTCTAACAAAATATTTTCACGCAGTAATTTCTCATTACCTTGTCAAAAGAAAAACTACATTTTCAAAAGTACGAATCTATCAGCTATTTAATATGAAAAATCCATTCATAAGTTACAGTGTATAGACATTCAGAAAAAGAATGAGTGTTCACTTACCCCACACTTCAACTTCGCACACAATGAGATAGTAGTCATCTTTGGAGATGTTGTCAGATTTTGACAACCTAACGGTCCTTCCAGCAAGGGTCTGATTACAGGCTACTGTTGACGGATTGGGAACTGGGTCTTTGAAGGTGTGACACAGTTTTTCATCGACGGTTACATTGACGCCAACATTGCTATTCTTTCCTGAAGAAAAGTAATAACACAAACTCTCGGAGTAGTATGTACAAGATTGATTCGTGAAGCAGATGTAAAATGAGGAATGCAAGGACAAGAATCCGTAACTACAACGAACTTTTTAGTCCCTATGGTTAAGTATTTTAATATCTTATTTCCAAGGAATCTTTGCCCATGTTTCATAACAATGGTCCTAGAAGTAAACATCCCTAAGTTGAGACGCCGGTTTGTAAAAAACGGAGAAAAGGCAATTTATTTCCACTTACATCAAATTTATTAATAAAATCCCTGAATGATTAAAAAAATGTTACAAATACTATAAATATAATTAGTTTGTTCTTAATTTTAAAGATTTTGGGAGCACAAAACAGAAATATAATGCTTATTGTAAGCGAATAGGTAGCGTGATATGTAAAACAAAGCTCATGACAGAAATGTGCAAAAAGAGGATGTACAGTACATAGTGTGGACTGCTCATAAAAAGCTGATGATAAAGAGAGTAAAGACAACCAATGAGAAAAGATGAACTTCTATGTATTTAATTTTCAATTTCACACGCAGTATGTCCTTTTGGCAGAGCTCAAAATTCCCCTTTTTGTCTGTGTTCGGTACATTATAATAACATTTATCTTATCCTGATTGTGCAAATAAAAAAATGAAATGTGTTGAATTCTTTGCTAATACATAAATTATCCTTGAACAGCTGTATCTGACGAAGAAGCTCATATACAGTGTTGTGTAGGTATATAAGAAGCTGTTATATTCATAGACAAGACAAAGTCACAAACACATAAATACTTATATCTTTCTCCCAAAGCCATTTAAAGAGAGAGACGAAGATAAAAGGTCAGAGGCTGAGGGTGAATGTGCGAGAGAAGGTAACACAAAATGTGTCACGTGACCTAAGACAGATTTGTACCTATATCACTCCAGTAGACGGTGATGTTGGCTATACTATACACCTCACCCAGGTCGACCTGCCAGTAGGGTCGCCGGTCGTTTTCGCCAGTGTGGATACAGTTAGCGTACCTGTTGCAAGGTTTAAAGACGGTGCTTATGTTACCATTCACAGCCAGACAAGCGGGCCCTGAGACCACCTTCAACCGTGGACTGTTCAGCAAGGAACTCGCTTTTGCCGGCTTGCCTAGAGCTACATTTTCTGTACAAATAAAAATAAACAAATTATAAATGCTCAATTCTTCAAACGATATTTAACAACATAATCAGGTTTAGAAGCATGTAGAAAAGACACTTTGTTGAATCTAGAAGGCAATCGTCAACACTCTAACATCGTAACTGCTTTGCTACCAAGTCGTTGCCTTACTGATCTGCTGCAACATTAAGAACGAGGTGTTTCTGTTGTTATTATCATTTTTAAAAAATTTTTGTTGTTGTTAGACTTGATATAGTAAGTGAAAATCAAATACAGTAGCTGATCGTTAAACTCAAACATACGTGTATTGGGAAGACTGGGTCGATCTGGACATGTGCATTTCCGACCTGAAATTCGAAAGACTGACCGTGTGAGATGAAGTAACAGCAAGGTAGACCATCAGCAAGTTTTATAAGAAATCTCCTATATATACTATTTATATTTATATTTGTGTTAATACATTGTTTTACGATTGACTTAGACTTCACCATAAATAAAATTCCAAAGCACTAACGAAAACCGCATGAGCAATATATATATATATCCACACACCCGCACCCTGATACCTACCCACCACACACACACAACCTACAATGTTTGTAAAGTAGGTTCCCTCTTGCCTGTTAGAAGGAATACTATTATTATCAATTAGCTCGGTTTACATTAAGAAAGGACAGTCAACACTTACCAGTGGCCGCAGAAGAAGCAGAAGTGACCATCAGACCCAGCCAGAGCCAGCGCCGTACCCCGGGGTACACACCGCCACCCTTCAGCGCCATGCTCCAAGTGTCGCCTGGATGTGAGATGCCTGTTGACAGAACAGAGCCTAGAAACAGGATGTATAGAAATTCAAACTAATTAACCCAATATAGTATTTGTTGTTGGCAAAATAAGTGGGAAGTGCTTGTGTCATGTAATTTTACTGTCGCAAAGCGATTGGAGCAGTTGTGGAAGACTGAACGCTGAGTGAAAAAAAGAGATTAGTACAGGAATTCTTCACTGCTTCACTTTATCTGTCGAGAATTTCCTGCCATCTGGTGGTATGATGGTGCCAGGAAGTCTCGTGCTGTGGGCGGAATATCCAGCACGTTCTTGGTACCGGCACGCGCGCCTTCCCTCTGGTGACAATCACACGAATCGCACGTTTTTAAGTGAAAGTATTTCGTAGAGTATCAGGAACCAAAAAATCGTTTTTAAATCGCAATAAAGAACAACTTTTTCCTCATGTGTTCAGTCCCAAGGGAGTGATGATGATGATGATGATGATGATGATGATGATGATGATGATACTGTCGATACAATACAGGCCATGAGAGTAGTGTATACAAAATAACGCTTAGATTACAAGCATTACAGAAGTACACACGATACTGTGATAAAAACTTTGAGGATCAGTTGAGATTATTCCACACCTATCAATGGAATATCAAATATTTATAAAATAAGATCGAAAACTAAAATATAAAGGTAAAAAGTAAACTTACAAATAGTCTGTGTTGAAATTACTTATAAGCTTTAATTCTCGCAGTCCACGGTTCATATCACGGAATGTACAAGATCCGAGTGCTCCGAAACTGTAGTTAAAGGGAGGTAATCGTGTAATTTACACAGACGATTCCTGGTGCTGTCCCTTACATCGTTTACTAAAGACCACTATGTCTCACCATGTAGCTGATAAAAGTGTACTGCTGCAAATTTATTATTTTACCTCTTTTCACATTTCCCTTTCATTTTCTAAGTCTGGTCATGAAGGATGATGTCTATCTAAATGGATGCAGGAAGGAGAGGAAATCTTTCTTTGTGTACTGTCTGCCAGTGTGGGTGAACCCTTCCGTTACTCGCCTGCAACCATCCCCATGACACACATGGCAGGATAGTGCACGGATGTGTTTACATTATCAACACAGCAGCCAACATAATACATGATACCATATATTAATAAGTGATAGGTTGATTTGACTTTCTGTGATAGCGATATAAGCAGGAGTATATTTTGATAACGGAAGGATGGCCTTAGCTCAAATTTGTGTAAATAATATTATGCACTAAGCTTTACCCAATAATAACAAAAAATGTAGTACTCCGTTAGTCCGTAAAGGACTATTTTAGATTCAAGCTCACATCAGCAACCACTCACATTTTATCATCATTACAGACAAACATCCAAACCAAACAGTGACTGATAAGTTTCTTTCAGCAGAGGTTTATTATTTATAGAAAATTTGCTTGGATATGCGAGGTAAGTATTACTCCCAAAAGTGTTAGGGTTTTTATCAAACATATAGAAAGCTCTCTGAAATTTCTGCAATTTTTTTTAACTCTATAAGAAGAGGACCCCCACACATTATTCTTTTCTCTACACGCTTAGCAGACTTTCATTAAAGTTAATCGTCGATCATCCGTAATAAGCGGAAGACATGGCTAAGCGCTGACTCTTCACACAAAGTGTGGGAGATAGTTCCGTGTGGTGCGAAAGCGAAAGAAATATTACTTATAGAGAACTAATGCGGAGGAGTTCGTTTGGAATTTCTGGAGTTAAAAGAAGTTATAAGGTAAACTTCGTGTCCAGACACGCAGGAACCAGGAATGGTTGTAAGAGACACTCTGGTCGTCTGTAATAACCAGCTGTTGATGCTAACTGCATCTCGTGATAACTGCGGGGGTTCTTCCCGGTCTGAATGTCCCCCCGGACCGAGTGCTGAGGACGGAGACTACACCGCAGATACTAACAGGGGCTCATCGACGATGAGGGAGAGGATTTGGCCAGTGTTTTGGGAAGAAGTCTCAGGAGGTTCATTATGCATGTGCGAGGTGTATGTGTGCGTGTGTGGTGAATGTTATGTATGGGTATGTATGTCAGCCCGTTATGTTGTATATGTGTATATCTATATACTTACGTTTGTGTGTGTGTGTGTGTGTGTGTGTGTGTGTGTGTGTGTGTGTGTGTGTGT